>CAJNIZ010023191.1:71435-82774 GCA_905231905.1 Symbiodinium pilosum | reverse complement strand
GGCCTTCGAGAACTAACCAGCACCCTGCGTGGAAAGCACTTCGTTGTCATGTTGCTTACTGTTTTCTAATGCCGCCTCCCCCATATTTATATTGGCAATTTAAGCAAACATAGTTGGTAGGGGGCGGGGGCGGCTAGTAGTAGTAGTAGTAGTAGTAGTAGTAGTAATAGTAGTAGTAGTAGTAGTAGTAGTAGTAGCAGCAATAGTAATATTAATTCATCAACATTATCAGCATCAATGTTAGAAACCAATATCTTCAGAGTCCTGCCTTGAGCATTCCGCCAAAGCCGTACAGAGCCATGCGTAGGTATCTTACGGTGGTTGCTATGTGTGTGTAGTTTGTGGTGGAGCTGTGCCAGATTTGGTTACCCAAAGCCCCGAACCCTAGGCCCCAAAGACCTAAACGCCAAAATGCAAGCCCTAAACCCTGAATCTCCAAACTCTTGAACACACTAAATCCCGGAGCCCTTTGATTTCTCAACCGTGACACCCTGTCCTGCTGCAGGCACATATTTCTGAAGCAGCAGCCGGCGTCTCAGAAGGATGTGGACATTTCACAAAATAATCCCCATAGAATTCATAATAGGGACCCCCATGTAGTTCCTACATATCCCTTGAAGGCTCTGGCCCCCCCCCCCTGTTGAGACCTCGTACCTGAATTCGAATCGACTGGCACTGAGCGAAGCGGCCATGTTCGGATTTTCAAAAGGTTTAGGGGGGTTCAGGGGTTTAGGATTTCGGATTCTAGGGTTTGGGACTTTGGATGGTACATTCAGGGTTTAGGGTCTTGCACGGTTTCGGCTTAAGGACACTGGGGGTCTTCCGGTGCAGGATTTGGATTTGACGCGGCCGTGGCCTACAGGAGTTCTTGTCCGCATGGTCACGTGAAAACACAAAATCCTCGCAGCTCATTCTTATCAACGACAACGTTTCACGGCAACTCCACTACTTGTGCAACCTTTAACTTGGCACACATCATTTTTTTACAAGGAACCCTGCCTCCATTCACTCTAGGGAGTACAGATGATGTCATCGGTTGTGAAGTAGTATGGTAGTGGTGGTGATCGATCGGGAAGAGCAGGGGGAGTATCGGATTATCGGTTGAACATGGGCAAGGGCTCCACTTAACATTACTTACACAAGCCCAATTGAGAGTTTATGCCTTCCCACCCTAAACCCTCAACCCTCAACCCAGAAACCTAAACCCTCAACCCAGAACCCTCAACCCTAAACCCTGAAACCTGCCTGTGGGACTTCCAAAACCCAACCCGCCAAGCCTGGAAGCCTCCGGCCAAGGACCACACGGCTCGTTGGGTGCAGGTTGATCTTCATGACCTGAAGCCTAGGCGGTTTAGGGTTTAGGGACTTAGGGTTTAGGGTTTTGGGGCTCAGAGTTCTAGAGGGTTTTGTTTTGCAAAAAGTTTAGGGCTTGCGGGGTATTGGGCGTTATAAAGTTCAGTGTTGTTCGGCTCTTAGCTTAGAGCATTCAGGATTGAAAATGGTAGGGCTTGGGGGGGAGTCACGCCTTTTGGAAAGATCTAGGAACAGAGGAGAAGTCGCTTAAGAAGCTTCCTGGGGGCTCCAGAAACATGGGGGGCTAATGGCTCAGGGGTTTGACCTGCATCTTTTTTTAGGGTATAGGGTTCGGGGCGTTTAGGGTTTAGAGCTTTCGGGTTCAGGCGGTTTTGGGGTTAAGGGGTGTAGGGTTTAGGTCTTCAAGATGGTCGGTTTTCTGGCAGGGACGACTTATTTGTTGTGCATCTTCAATGTTAGGGCTTGAGCCTGCTTTGGTGGTTACAGGCAGAAGGCACGGTAGGAGTATGGTGTTGACACATTCGGGAGTCTTGGGAAATTTGAGGAAGTCTCAAGCTACCAGCTACCAGCATCTCCCACATATGGGGATGTCTGGTTCATGGATCCCTAGCAGGCCCTAGCATGATGCATCCTGAGTGACCGGCTGCGCGCAGGGCATACCAGAGCAGTGTGGGGCCCAAATATTTCGGCATATGAGAATAGAACGCAATATGCGCAGGGGCTAAGATCCTGGTTGTTGAGCTTTCTGCACGAGCTTCGGGAAACAGATTAGTGAGCCCTTAAGTTGAACACTATTGGGGCCGAGATGTACATAACATGTTGCTTCTGCTAGAAGCCTTGCATCACGGTATCTTCTTAGCTTCAAGTTTTGCTCATCTTTCCTTTGCTGTTCTTGGGTTTCATCCAAGGGCGCCTCAACTGTTGTGAGCTGTAGGCCCTACATCCTAAACCCTGAGCAGAGACAAGAGGTTCAAACAGACTTCTGAAGTAAGAGCACGTGCCAAGGGCAGGCGGAAATGGTCTGAGCAGTTGGGGAAATGCCAAAAAGGCCTAGGATTTCGTATCCAGGGTTGAACCCCGAAAGCCTAAACCCTATTTTGTACTTCAGGCATCAGATCCGCTTCGACTTGGCATATGCAACTGTGAAGTCTGCAGACAAGAGGAGGGCGCAGGGTTGAGTGTTCAGGATTCAGGGTGTGGAGTTACGGGTTAAGGGTAGGGTTGACTGTTTAGGCTTGAGTTTTCAGGACTCAGTGTTTAAGGTGCGGGATTCGGCTAAGGGATATCAAAGTCCTGAGCAATTAAATCCCTAAACCCTGAGCTCTGCACACAAAAGCTCTTCGGGGCCACGTGTTGTACATCCTAAACACACAGTTTGGGGTTTAGGGTTTACTATATCCAGAAAGAGACCTCATGTACTGCAACATATTGACTGGTAGGGAGCGGGTAGGTGTTAAATCAAAGGGGGGAAGCCAACAGGAGATGCACACGCGAAGGACGCACTGCAATTCCTAAGGTCAGGGGTTCGAGTTGTGGGCTGCCTTTCTTCAGGATTGTGGGGTATTTCATTATTTCTCGCTGACAAACAGTTCGGCAACTGCCCAACTTTTTTCCTTGGTTTCCACCCGATGATGTACTTGTCTGGAGTCCCCCCATATAAAGGATTCGGCCAGTTCTATCTGGGATTAAGCTGGCCATAGGGGGCTTACATAGCTTTTGATTCGGGCTTCCTTTCTTAGGGTCATACAAGAAGGCAAACCAACATTGCCTACGAGACTATCCCACGCATGCCCATCATGTAGAAGCCTAGATAACTGCCAACATTATGCTCCTGGGTTCCTTGTATCATTGCGGTGTAGAATACTTCAAAAACTGCAACATGATATTGTTAAGTATATAGGCCCCTACACAGAACGCTAAGCTGCTGGTTTTGGCGTTTCTTTTCCAGGGATGAGGGTTGCGGGTTTACAGGGTTTACAGTTTGGGGTTTAGAGCTGTTCACAGGGATTCTGGGAAAGCGCTGACCATTGTTCTGGCCCCGCTAGGCAACAGCAGATGCGCAATTATTTTCCAAGCTCAGTGTCATTCCTGGACCCTTGGCCAAAAGCAGTTCAACATGGCAGTATCATGGGGATGGGGCTTATGGTTTCCGCAAGATCTTCATGACTTGAGTTTACCATTCCCGCGTGCTGTCCAGGAAGAAGTGGACGGAATCGATCACAAATGACATTCAAAAGGCGCAAGCTTTGGACCATGGTCTTGCTTGAGGGCCCCACTTGTGCTTAGTGGCGTCAATGGAGATCTGGGGCTCCCCCACGATCTTTTGACTGATGCCAGGTTCCTTGTACGTACAAGAACCCTCCGAACAAACACCCTTCATCAGCCCGAACCTTGAAGTTTTAACTTGCGGTTTCTGCAAATTAGGGGTATTTTTCTTGGGGTCTCCATAATAAGGACTATAGTATTTGTGGGCCTGTATTGGGGTCCCAATATTTTGGGAAACTGCCACATGCCTTGGACAGCTAGCCGGGACCTTACTTCCAGATCCCTATACAGTTCGAATACGATCCCTCCAACTGTCAAGTAGCCCCCACTTAACTTCCCACCTTCTACTAGCAGAGAATAAGGGAATAAAGGGGTAACATAGGGATAGCAGGGTATATACTTGGGGTTAAAGGGTTTTTATTCAAAATCAATGCTACAGCCTGCACATGAACTGCTTTGTCATCTTCAAGAAGACCGATCTTGTCGGCAGTGCCCTCCAAGCAAGAGCTTCGATCAAAGTCGTCAAGCTTATTCAGGGACAATACTTGAAGTGGGAACAATCACCAGCGTTCCTTCAGGCCTTTCTTTTTCCTCTCTCTGCGGAATCTAGAACTCTATGACCGACTTGTTGAGATGCACCGCTATGGCATTTTCTACTGAGGTCCGGAGGGTACCCCTAAACTGCTTGGGACTTAGCTTGGACCTTAGACCCTTAACCCTTTGGGATTCCCTTATATTCCTAGTATAGGTAACTAAGGGTTAACCCTTAGTAGGGGTCCTAAGTGCCACGTAGTAAAATGAAAAGCCCCTTTCGAACATGACGTGGCGTTGCTGTCTCGTTCTTGGGATGATGCAACCCACAGGCCAGGCTATGGGGTTTAGGATTCAGGACTCAGAATTTAGGGTTAGGATTTAGGACTTAGGGTGTAGGGTGTAGGGTTTAGGGTTTAGGGTTTTAGGGTGTAGGGTGTAGGGTTTAGGGTTCAGGATTTAGGGCCTAGGGTTGAGGGTTTAGGGTTTGGGGTTTAAGACTTAGGGTGTAGGGTTTAGGGTCATCATGCTATGGCTCAAGGAGCATGCCTGCTGGTCAGCCTAAATCATTCCAAACATCATCCCCATATAATCCTTAAAGAACTTTGGTACCATGTACCCCGAGGCCCTAAACCCTAAACCCTTTCTAATTTGATTTGTCCCTTCATCAGCTTCAGTATTCCCCTGCACTTGCCCCGTCCTTGGAAACCTTAAACCCCAAACCTTGAAACCTAAACCCCAAACCCTAAGCCCCAAACCCCAACCCCTAAACCCAAAACCCTCCCTTGACAGGCCGTGAGCGAGGCGGCGCAGGATTGCAAGGCACACGGCCGAGCAATCGAAACCTCCCTCCTCTTATACGTGCTGTAGCCTGGGGTACCTTAATAGGGGTTATGTAGGGGATTTTGTAGGGGACTCTTTTCGGGGATATCAAGGGGATACTAGCAGTTTGGACTGTAGCTCATCTGTGCTTCAACGCGGGTGGGGGGAGAGGATTAAGGAGTTTACTACAGTAGGGATACGCGCGGAGTTCATATGGTGGTAGTTTGAGGGATCCATTCTCACACTTTCCTTCGAGCACCATGCAACTATTTGTTGGTTGTGTGGGACGATGTAAGAAGGGGAGGTCCCATCTAGGGCCTTTCACACATAGCACAGCCACATAGGAGCGGCCTCTTGCCTCTCCCTCTCTGCCTGCGGGACTGAAGAGGCTAACATATACAAGCTTTAAATGAAACCCTGCATTCACATTCCGTCTGTTCACTTTCTGACTCACTCCCCCCTTTGGGTTTAGGGTTTAGGGTTTAGTATCCCCCCTATAATGGAGAATCAAATGGAAAAGAAAATGGAAAATGAAATGGAAACTGGGGGAATATAGGGTTTTCCCTAAACCCTGAAGCTGGTCGTTTCTGTGCTGAAGTTCTGAGGCATGCTTGCCCCACACCTTCCCTTGCTCAGACTTGTCCTGAACCACAAAGATTGAGCGTTTGGGGTTTCGGGTTCAGGGCAAAGAGTAGCAGCACATTTTTACAATGAAGAGGAATCTGGATCAATGTTAGGGATCCTTTATACTTTTTGGTGTGTGAGGTTCCTTATATTTCTGTAAAAAAGGATCCCCTTTTTTTCTAGGGTAATGCGGGCTAAGGAATGTCTTAGTGGACTCAGCTACCAAAGCAAGGCCTAGTCAGAAGAAAGGGGGAAGATTTCCGGAAATGAGGGGCCCCCACCTATGCCCCCTGATGCTATACTCCTTATTCAAGGGACCGCCAAACAACAAGCCATAATTTTGGAAGACCCCTACTCCCTAAATCCTCAATACCCATCTATACCCCTAAACATCCTGATATATCTTTATGTAACATCTAAATGTCCCTATATAACCCTTATGGCCCCTTTAACGGGGTCAACTACACAATAAAAGTATTTTGGTAACCCCGACCCCCAAAATTAGGACCCTATAACCATCATATGATAGTCATGGGGTCCTAATTCTGGGGGTTGGGGTTACCAAAATACCCTGATTAAAAACCCGAATGTAGACACGTGATTAATAAACCTCCTCCGTCTAGGTTTTAGGGTTTTTGGGCTTCGACCCGTGATTAATAAACCTCCTCCCCTTAATAGGGACTATACTAGGAATCCAAATGTTAAGACCTTTGAAAAGAGTGGGGGGTTATTAATCAGGGGCTGACACCAGAAGCTAACTTGACGCTGAACGGGTAACCTGAGACACAGACGTAAAACCTTCGACACAAAGCCTTCACTCAGAGCAAGATAAGCTATATTAGAAAAACTCCTAAGATCCCCCACAAACCCTATAATCCTCCCCTATATAGCCTCACCCTAAACCCTAAACCCTGTAGCTCAGATGAAGTTGAAACCTAAACCTTCACACCTCAGACACAGAGACAAAGCCTTATTTCAGCAGCCTAAGCGGCTATTAGAGTTTAGGGTTTAGGATTTAGGCTTCAAGTTTTATGGCTTAGGGTTCAGGGTTCAGGGTTTGCAGATTGAGTTCCCCTAGCCATCCTTGTCTAAACCAGCCTCAGAACCCCTCCAAAAACTATAGTCTGTGGTTGTTAGTAGGATTATAATACCCAAAAATTGTTGGAGGCCCTTATAGTTATATTATACTTATCATGCGGGGGCTTTGCACACATTAGGCGCCCCTTTTTGCGTGTCCCTATAATAAAGATCATTCTGTCCATGTTGGGCCCCCGATTTCCTGAAACCACCACATAAATGGCGTACCCCTAAACCCAATCAGTTTGGCCCCCTACATTAATCCCTTAGCCCCCTGGCCTAAGAAGCAAAGGGCCAGGACCTTAGACACGCAGGGGCTTAGGGCTGAGGGTTTAGGATAGGATCGTGGGTTTAGGGTTTGGGGGGTTTGGGGGTTTTGATTCAGGGGGTTAGGGTTCGGGGGGTTAGGGTTTAGGGTTGAGGGCTTGTGTAGGACACCAACGCGAGGAAGATCAGATATGGGCTCTCCATGAGGGTTTTCCCAAAACTACGGGCCGGTCCTTTGCTGGAGAATCTTCGCATTGCAATGAAGGCCATCTTAGGGTTGTAGGGCTTGGGGCTTAGGGTTTGGGGCTCAGGGTTTAGGTTTTAGGAGTGCTGAGGGGGTTTAGGTTTTAGGGTTTTGGGTTTAAGGTTTAGGGGCGCGGGGCCCGCATGAGCTCATTCAAGTTGTAGGTTTTGATTGCAGCTCTGGAACCTCCAGCACTGAACCCTAAACCCTAAACCTTAACCGTTAACCCTCTTAACCGCGGAACGCTATGGAAGCCGTGGCCTAGCCTTCCTCTCAAAAAAGGGTTTAGGGGTTTACGGAGACGACTGTCCGCTTAACGGAAACGGATAGCACCAAGATATGAACAGGTTCCGCATTGAAGGTCACTCTGTTTGAGGCTGGCTGAACCCTAAACTCTAAAATCTAAAGAGCCTAAACCTTTCTAAGGTTTATGTGCAGGGTGCCCGTAAAGCCTAAACGCGTAAATCCTGAACCCCTACACCCTACGCCCCTCAACCTTCGAAACCCCTCAACCCAAAACTGCGGAAGATCATGTGAGCTATAGTCTAGACTCCGGGTATCCGCCTCAATACCCCCGACCATACTCCCCTATATAATCCCCTATTTAACCACTTTAAGGAATTTAGACAAAGTTCATGTGAAAACCCCACAAAATGCATCCTGTCTGAGGAAACAGCCAAATTCCTCTTCCAGCTATGAGCCTGGCCAGCAGCAGTGTACGGTTTAGTGTCGAGGTGTTTTGGGTTTAAGTTTTGGGTCTGAGGCTTAGGGTTTAGGCTGTAGGTTGTAGTCACCTCCCTCCGCAAGAGTGACCGGCAGTTTGCTTAACTAAAGAGGAGTCACAAAAGCAAGGACGAGTGTACTGCAGCCTAAAAAGAAAGTGAGTGAGTGAGTGAGTGTCGACCAGCATTTACGGTGCGGCCTGCCGCCCACGTCCCTCTGAACATCTCAGGGGGGCTCCGAAAATTGCCCCCCTCCGTCACAGAGTTCAGTTCAAGCGGGGGAAGTAGCTTACATGTAAAAACAGCCAGAGTTTCGTTTCACGTTGTTGACCATGCGCACAAGAAGCTCCAGAACAAAACACGCAGTAAAACGGAAAAAAGAGGAAAAAAGAGACGGACCTAGGTCTGCCCATTCACTCAGACTGGCAAAGACCAGGACAACGTACTGCCCAATGCAACTGCAAAATCATGCACACTTCTTGTAACATGTGCGTGGTATTGTACTTGTCTGTACAAAATCATAGCCGCATCAACACAACTTTCAGGAAAATGCGCTTCTCGCGCGCAGAGTCCAATGATGATGGTGATGGTTGTGGGCAACGGCTACGGCGCGGCGTCACTCATGTAAGCTCACCAAAACTTCGCATGTACAGCAGGTTTCCACAAACGCCTCTCATACGGGGGGTTCCAGATGCAGTGACAAGTATTGACTGTTCACGCTCACAGGAACTTATGCTGCAAGTGCGTCAGGTCTGCAACGCCCATCGGCATTTGGTTCCATGAGGATGAAGCTTGTGTGCCCCTGTTGCCCTAAAGGGCAGAACATATGTGGATGAGCATGCAGTCAATCAAACAAGAAAAATTTGGAACCGCCAAAGCTGACCTACTCAAACAGCTGGCTGCACATTCAGCCTTGCGGTGTTGCACAAGCGGTTATATCCAATTATTTCCACCAAAGAGGCTGTAACCAAGTGGCGCTGCTGAGGTCACATGTCTCTGCCGGCGGTGCAATCAAAAGGACGGCGTCATTTGTTATGCTTCCACCGAAATGGGCGTAACAAAGTCGCGCCTTTCTTTGGTCACCTGCCCCTGCCAGCGGTATGCACATTCGAGCAGGAACCCCCCGACAAAAGGCCATGCTTTGAAAACAATAGCATGGTTGTGGGTCGCTACATCCAACAAAACAGCCGTAACAAAATGGCGCCGATAAGCTCAGATGTCCATACTGGTGGTGCAGTCACTAGAAAGAAACGCCCGTAACGAAATGGCGCTGTTTATAGGACAGCATTGTTTGTGAGCTATTGCTTCCAACAAAACGGCCGTAACACAATGGCGCTGTTCTATGGGCACCTGCCCATGCCATCAGTTTGCAAAAAGAAGCCAAGAGCCCGTAACAAAAAGGCGCAGTTTTTCAAAACAACATTATTGTGGATAGCTACTTCCAACAAGCCGGCTGCAACGTAATGACGCCAATTAGGTCACATGTCCATCCCGGTGGTGCAATCACTCGAAAGAAATGCCCGTAACCAAATGGCGCGTTTCTTGGACAGCATTGCTTGTGAGCTAGTGCTTCCGACAAAAAGGCCGTAACAAAATGGCCTGCTCCAGCCAACGGCATGCGAATTCGAGCGAAGAACCAGTAACAAGAAGGCGCTGTTGTTCAAGACAACATTGTTGTGGATTGCTGCTTCCAACAAAACGGCAGTAGCAAGCTGGCGCCGTTTTGATCACATGTTTCTGCCGGAGGTGTGTTCGCCAGAAACAAACGCCCATAAATCTTCACAAACACTGCCGCAACCACTCTCAACGGCATATCAGCAACTTTTCATAGCATTACTTCGCGGACAAAAAGGTAATGATAGACATCTTGCCCGCCCGGATTAGGGCGTTGGTGCATCATGCGTAACTGCTGCGTGGAACATGTCAAGCCACAGCACGTCACTAACCCTACATGCACAAGCTCTGGCGCTGCAGAAAGAATACTGACAATCAAGCAGCACAGTCTTCACCGGGGATGTTTATTTTCTGGAACGCTTCATGGGTCGGGATCCCACCGGCTCCTTGGCTCGGATGCTTGGTCCATTTTCGGACCCGCCGCAAGCGGAAACATGGCGACATGAAGAAGTGACTGACGTAGGTGGCGCATAGAAATGTGATGGGTCAAAAACTCGGCAAAGAAACAAATCCAGATGAGAGTACCTCTTGGTCTTCAGATAATGCTTGCGTACATGAAGCAGTGACGACTCAGTAAAAACCAACAGCTTGCTGTCCTCGTAGACAGGATTTCCATGCCGCCTTTTTCAGGCTTAGCTCGGGGAAACTTCCGATAGCCAAGCCATTTCATTGGACGGGAAGGGTACTTGTTGATCGCCGGAAGCAACTCAGACACTCGCTGAAACTCACATCGGGCCGTACATTCGATATATACGACCTCCAGGATGTTCTTTGAGGTCTTGCTCAGACATGTACCCACAGCAGGCAACCACCGATGGAAGAAGTTGAACATCACAAGCCCATTGTACCGCAAAGGGCCGTTTCCATCCTTAATTCTGCCATGCTGGTACCCCTGCTTGACCATCAGTAGCTGCTTAGGCACGCCGGCCTGCTGCAGCTGCTGTTTTAACTCCCTGGCATTGCGGCGCCCACCTTGATGTGACAAGATCACCCACAAGAGGATTAATGTTTGAACTGTCTGTTTGGGGAATCTCAACAGCGAGGCGTCTGCATGCTTTTGCTGGCAACGATACAGCATAACGCGGACAGTCTCAGAGTTCGTGCCGCTGTACCAACGTCCGCAATTGCACCGCTGACTGCACATTTTGGACATCGCCATTGTGCCCCCAAGCCCCGTAGTAAACAACAAGACGACATTGAAACGCAACCAACAATATTAAAACATGTGGGATTGGGCATTCAGGCAAGCTACATGAGACGGTAAACCGCAAACGTAGTTGCAACTGCCCCCAGACTGAATTGCTGCCAGGAGCGATCATGAATAAAAATATGAAGTCACTGATCTCCGCTTGATGTTGTTGCTCGTGGTCACAAATGTCTTGTTCCATGAAAAAAACACGCAGATCTCACCACAGCTGAGCATACAATATACTCACGCGCATGTTGCTGTTCAAACCCTGCTGCGAGCCCCTCTGTTAAAAAAAGCCAAGCACCCTAAACAATGCTGCCTGCACCAGCTTGGAGAAAGCTAACGGGGCTTTTATGGAAAGAGTTGAAAGTACATAAGGGCCGTGTAAGCCTTATATGGGGCAACTACCCATCCGAAAATTTTCTCAGAAATGTGGATTTCTGCAAGCATACTTACATACAGCCTCTAAACCCTAAAACCCTAAACCTACCTGCATCAATACAAACTGTACAAAAACCGCAAAAACCTTCGTGGATCTAGAAGCCACGAAACTTCCCCCACTATGATGCTACACACCGCCTACGCGGTTCAGGGTTAGGGTTAAGGGCTT
>CAJNIZ010023191.1:41480-58273 GCA_905231905.1 Symbiodinium pilosum | reverse complement strand
AACTCTTTCGCGGTGACCCTTCAAATTCTGAACTTTCACGGTTAAACTCTTTCGCGGCGACCCTTCAAATTCTGAACTTTCACGGCTAAAAAACGGGTGGATGGAAACCGGCCAAAAAGCTCACAATCATGCAAATTACTTTTTTGCCGCCCCTTGCGTGGTTTCTATGAAATCTGGAAGGAGAGGACATGTTCTGACACCTGTTTCTAGAAAGGATGGCTCGACCACAGAGGCATCCAATGGTGACGAGATGGAGCTCGCAGCACGTACTTCACTGTGGCGAATGAGAATTGCCGTTGCGTGCTGGGTTTGGGGACTGAAAAACATGCTACGTGAGGACGCGTGCGCTGCTGTAGGTCGAGCTTTTTGGTCCTGAGCCGCTACACATGCAGGCTTCAGAGCTTGTGCAAAGCTTCTGCATGTGTGTGAACATCTGGTTGCCATCTTGATGATGTAAAGCCATCCGGCCTCGAGCTCGGCGGTCGGCTGGAGTTGCTGCAGGGAGTAGACGTGCTGCTGCGCTGTTATGTGATACAGAGGCACAGCCCGGAGTCTGCAACCATTTTTCTTGCGTTGCATTTGCTGAGCAGATGGCACAGGTTGTGGTGCCACTGCACGAGCTCAGACAAGATAGCTTCCGTTTGTCTTGCCAGATGCGTGATGCCATTTTCTCCGCAGACTTTGGCCAGAGACGTTTGAAACCAATGTTTCTCGAGACAGTCATTCCAGACCGAGCCTTTGCAGATCCAGTCTTATGTTTATCCAGGATTGTGCGATGTACACATATCCTTATTGCTGTGATTGTGTTGTTATTTTTGAAACGTGTACCATCGTCAATGCTGCAGCGTCGCTGGAAAAATGTACCTATGTTGGAAGGTGTTCTTCTTGTGTGCTTGTTAGAGTGCGCAACTGAAAAAATGCAGTTGCGTGGTCATTTCGAGTTGTACTTGTTGTCACGGTTGCATAATCGCCGTGCTGTATGCATACCGTCGTGGCTCTGTGATTGTTGAAATGTGTGTATATCCTTGTGGTTGTGTGGTTGTAGGTGTATCTGCCAAGTTTTTTGCTGGGTTCTATTTGGAAGGTGAGAATACATACATACATCGTGTGCTTGTTGGAATTTGTTCTTCCCGTCATGATCCATCTTTGTGTAATTGTTGGAATCTGTGCCTCACGTCGTGGTTGTGCTTGTTATGAGTGTGCCACTGTCTTAGTTCCGCGGCTGCGCCAGAGTGCATACACCGTTATGCCTGCGTGCTTGTTGGAAGGAGTGTATGCATGACTGTGGCCAGGTCTTTTTTTCATCTCTTTGAACTTCATGCCACATGTTGGGCGAGCACTGCTTCTATTTCTCTTGCGAACACAGGTCAGCCGCAGCGTTTGGATGCGGCTGAGATTCGCCTACTGCTGATACAACCAGAACTGTAGTCACGACAGTTCACCGATATCAGCACTGGTCCTACTGGCCCGTAGAGCATCACGAAGGGTTACAAGCATTGGTTATCACCCTGTTCAAGAAGGACCCAAATATGTCTCCACATTTGGCTCGTGTATGAGGCGATTCAGAGAGGGCACGGGCTCTAAACCCAGAGTCTATATCAAAGGCTTTTGGGTGTGATCCCTAGAAAGAACCTTCACTTTCTTTACATAATCTAACCACCCCTATTCAGGCCTTATATACCCCCTATATAACCAAATAGTCCCTACACTACCCCACCCTAAACCCTAAATCCTAAACTCTAACCTGAAGGAGTTCCCATGAAGGTTCCCTCCAAGCCCCCAGAAAGCTTAAACCCTCAACCTTAGCACGTAGAGGATGTGGAGTTCACCGAAGTGATCGAACACTCTGCCGCCCGGTTACGTCTCAGAAGGTATATGAAGGATCCGGGGTTAGGATTTCGGGATTAGGGGTCTACATGTTTTTTCCACGGGTTTGAAGTTTAGGGTTTAGGGGTTAGGCGTGTAACATCTAGTTGGGGCTTGGGGCGTAGGGTTCACGGAGTAGGAGTCTGCATGTGCATTTAGGGAGTAGCGATTCAGGGTTTGGGGTCTAGAGTTTAGGGTTTAGGGTTTACTGCTGGAAGGTTTAGAGTCAGAGTTTGCTAAGGGAACATGAAGGGGACGAGCATAGAACTCTGAGAGTGACAGTTTGGGTGGACCGTTTCACAGCGTCTTATCATCCGGTACCTTCCCCGAAGCCCTAAGCTGACATGGAATCCTACATACATCTCTGTTACTAGGACAGTATTCGTACGGCCCCGTTTGAAGTTGTATCATCCTTTTGGGAAGGGGAGAAGGTTAGATTAGACAGAACTGTGTACTAGCAATCCCTGGATTTTAAAAGGCTCGCAAACGGCAGGAACATCTGCAATCAGTCAGCAAACCCCTCAGCTGAAAATTGCCGATGCCAGAACTGCTTCAAAAAAGCTCAGGAAGCGTCAGCAGTTCTCAGTGGTGTGAGCGTGCCTCCAGTGTTGTTACCCTTCACCGGATAACGGTTATGTTCCCATTAAGTAGATAGAATATGGGGTATATGGGGGTCTTATTACAATATACCTAAAGCCCTACTCTATCTGCTTAAGGGGGACTATATAGAGCGGGCATGAGATGAGCCAAGGAATATCTGGACATGGACTTCAGTGTGGATATCATGGATGGCAAGGGCAGAGACATTGCAGGGCACCAAGTCTCAGGGCTCGGGGGATATATGTACCCCTTGGGGTAATATGAGAGTTATAGTGGGGTTATATTGGGATGATGGAGGCAAATGGAGAATGAAACGGAAACTGGGATTATATAGGGGATTTTAGGGGTTAATTATAGTCTAAGCCTATAGTTCGAGGGCTTTAGGACCAGATCTGGGTTTGGATGTCAGTCACTGGAGCTTACTTGGACCTAATACTTGACTCAGTCGTTTGGGTATATCATAGTACGCTATGGTATATTATTATATTATAGTATATTATAATATATTTTTGTATAATGCAGTCTATTATGGTATATCATAATATATACTGGTATAATACAGTATATTGAATAGTCTATTGTGGCATATTATAGTATATTTACAGGGTTGCTGGGAGAAAGTCATGTTGCGTCAGTGGGTAGGGCTCAGGGTAACCCTTACATGTTCCTCTGATCGCTGGGTGCTTCGCTGATTCTTGACAACCTTATCGTATATGATGGTACATATTATATTATATTATATCATATTATATTATAGTATATTATATTATATTCTATTATATTACATTATGGTATAATATAGTATATTTATATATACATATATATTAGTAAATTATGGCAAATTTTAGTATATTGTAATTCATTGTCGTGCGTGAGCAAGGTCGACACCCTCCAAACGCCTGAAGCCATGACGAAGATCGCGGATTTGACGCCTGAACTGAAGCTGGAGTTTTCCTGAATCTAGGGGCTCACGTGTGGGGTCCGTATGAGGAGAATGCTACTTTGGAAGGACGCAGCTGGATCCCTACTGCTTAGAAATACGGAAGTACATGTACTTTTTGACGGAAGTGGACCACATACCTTCATATAGAGCATCAAAGGCAACGCACGGTGAGAGGGTTGTCATGGAGCAAACGCTGCTTTAGCTAGTTCTGATGTTGTTGTCCGTCGTCAAGTTTAACTTGGATGCGCTGTACAAGTTGAGGTCCAGTATTTATTGAGTTTGGGGTTTGTGTAGGGCAATCCCTGCTCTTGCAATGAAGCCCCCCGCTTCCTTTACATGAATGTTTCCAAGATTCGTAGGGGATCGGGGTGCTTTTCGGTGAATGGGTCTTACTAATCGCTTTCATGGCTAGGCAGCTGGCGGTAGACTTTCTGGAGGCTAGCACGGAATCGCTCAAGAACAGGCATAAGAATTATGTAACTTGTAACAGAGGACAAGAATCCAGAAGCTACTTATTGTAGGGTTCCCTTCCCGCATACGCTACTGACTGCCGGTAGATGCCGCCTCGAAAGTAACCTAATTAATCGGCAAGGCCCCAAAAACAGGGAAACCCTAATGCCCTAAACCCTAAACCCTGAACCCTCTAACCCCTTGGAAGTAGTTTCGCTGCAAATTCAAGCGGCTTTGCACTCCAAGCTTCGCATGATTTCGGCTCTTGAGCCTTCGGGGTAGGATATGTTGCAATGTCTTTTTCACATGTCTTGCTAAATGACAGGGAGCTGTAGTCTAATTACCCATAAACCCCAAACCCCCTAAACCCTAAACCCTAAACCCTAAACCCTAAACCCTAAACCCTAGCTTAGCATCTGAAAGATTGATCCACAGAAGGATGGCTATCTACGAGGGCATCGACACCAACGCCGCGTGGCAATAGAGTGAGTCAATCCCAAACTGCTGGTTTCCATCAATTGGGGGGGTCTAGGGTTTAGGGTTCAATCGCAAACGGCTACTTTTCATCAACTGGGGGGGGGGGTTTAGGGTTGAGGGTTCAATCCCAAACTGCTAGTTTTCAAAAGTTGGGGGGTAGACCCGGTATAGACCCCCAAATGCAGAGCCTTGTTGACAAGCCGAAAAAAGATACCACAATGTTGGCAAAACCCGAATTCTTGTACAACTTACAGTACCCCTTAAGGAGATGACATATGGGGTATATGCAGACTTTTTTAAAGTTGGGGAAATCCTTAAGATTTCATCTACTCAAGGGGACGATACTCCCTCTTAGAGACATCACCTCAAATATCCCTACAAGGAAGCCACAGGGCACGCACATAATCCAAACATCACAACTGACATGAGATTGTTCACACAAAAATTATAGTGCAATCTTCAATTTGGTACCAAGTCCAAAAGTGTAGGCACCTGGAAAACGATGTAAGATATCCTTCACCAACACTACGAACCAAATTAGAGGTTGTTGGAAAGGAAGCAGTGAACTCATAAAACTGAGACCTCAAGCTGACCCCCTAAAATTGAATCCCCACACTAGAAGTTTGAAGATTAGAAAAAAGACTATGGGGTCAGGGCTTTGTTTTTTGGGAGATCGTAGGGGTAGTACGCCGCCGCTCCATTCTATAGTGGAGGTAGGGTTCAGAGTGCAGGGTTGCCATCCTGCAAAAGAAGATAGAGTCCCATAGAGCCATTTTTTTCTCCCAGGAGCAGTAGTCTGCTGGGGCCTTTATGGGGTTTCGTGTTAGCTTGGGGAGCGCGAGGTGTGCAAGGGGGAAATCACTTCTCCTGCATGTGAGCTATAGTCTAAACTCCTTAAAGGGGGGTTATATAGGGGATTGTTATAGGGGACTACTATAGGGGTTATTAAGGGGGATACTAGGAGTTTAGACTATAGCTCCTATGCATTTTGCATCTGAGGTCTCCGTTGTCAGCCCAGCTGACCCTTCTCTGCATGGAGTGCTGAGGGGCATAGTTGTTGGCGGCTTTCGGGGGCTTTTGCATCTAAAGTCCAGGACTGGACACCTAAAGGGTCAGTGGGCCGATGAAAGGCCAAAGGTTCTGACTGGGCAATGTTTGCACATGGTTTTTATGTGAAAGAATAGCCCTCAATCTTAGACCCCATAGGCCCTTATGGAATATTTGCGGTGGCATTTACCATTTTTACTATTTTTGCTATCTTTGATTCTGGTCGTAGTTCTTTTGAAGGGTTCGAGGTTGTCAATCTGAGTGGCACTTTCGGGTCACTCATTGATTCCAGTACTGTTTTATGGCGGGATCTATTCATGCATGGTTTTGGGGGGCGGGATGCCGCGGTTTTAAGCTTTGGGGGTGCAAGCTTTGGGGGTGCAGGCCAAGACCGGAAGCAACACCTTAGGGGAAGAAGCAAGGCTCCAATTGAGCTAGTATAGTCTACACTCCTTAAAGGGGTGTTACAAGGGGATTCTATAGGGGAGCTTTATAGGGCTTATTAAGGGGGATACTAGGAGTTTAGACAAGTCCTACAAATGGTTCTGGCCCGGCCAGGGCTCCCATAAAAGGGGTTATGCAGAGATATTTTGGGACCTATAGGGGCATTACACGGATTCATAAGGCTGATAAGGGTAATACAGTGACGCTAATCCCAACAGCCTACAAATCCTGGAATTTCAGGGACTTTTGGAAGCCAATATCTACTTATAGCTACTTACTAAGTTTCCCCAATGCTCAAAGAAGGCTGCGTTCACTGAGGCCTCGCGCAAGCTGGCTGACCTCGAGGCAGAGCGTGCAGGGTGAAGGGTAGAATACAGGTTTTTAGGGTGCAAGGTTTAGGGTGTGGGGATTTAGGGTTTTCAGGGTTGGTTATGGGTTTTGGCTTCAGGGTTTAGGTGAGAGTGGGTTCAGGGTGTAGGGACTCCTGATTCCAGCTTGGAATGTAGGGCGCATGGTTTAGGATGGAATTTCTCAAACGCCAATCACGAGCCATTCTTAAGATCATGGTCCTTCTTCTTTGGGGTGCCATTCATTGTACAGCACTTGGAATTTGCCGGGTGCAAATGCGGGACGCTGATTGCAAAGAGCACCCGAGCGCGGAATTTTCAAGTTTACAAGGACTGAGTCCTGTAAGGGGCCCCAGGAAGCTTCATGAGCTTGAGAAACGCACATTTGGCAACTTTGTAGGCTTTACAGCTCCCCCAGAGGAAGGTGCACTTCCCAGACTTCCCGAAATGAAACAGGACAGGACGACCACACTCTTCATTATGGCTCCGTTTGCAGCATTGTGGAAACTGACGCCTATGGACAACACTTGCATTGCCCTTCTTCTGCAGGAGAGAACACGTCCCCTCTACTCTACACGGCTATCTGCCTTCCCAATGCGTGATGCACCGTGGGCATGCGGCTACAACCCTAAACCCTAAACCCTATTTCCGCTGCACTGCGCAGAAAGAGCTTGCGGAGAGTGACCTATGAGTTGCAGAGACATCTGGGGGTTTCCCAAAATTAGGGGTACCCTTAAAGGGGGTTATAGGGAATGTATAGGCATAGAAAGGGTTATAGAGGGTTTAGGGTTTCCCAAAATACGGGGTAACATTTTGGGGGTCCCAATAATAAGGATTGCAGTATTTGGGGGTCTATATTGGGTCTCCCTAGCTTGGGAAACTACCATTTATGCTGCCAATGGACCGGACTCCACACCTATGGCGGTCTCAATCTTGGGCCTCATGACGGTCGCTCTGCAAGTCGTGCAACTTTCAGTGTAGGTTTCCTGCTCTGCCCCTGCAGACTCTCGATTGCGGTGGGCTTAAGGCCGTCTTCTGAAACAACTCCTGCAAGCATAGGGCTCCCAAATGCTTTCGACTCCCCTGAAGCTTCAAGCCCCAAATCCCAAGCACCCATGGGACTTTTTGGAATCCTCTGTGGTGAGAGTGTCAGATGCCAGGAGAACCTTCAACAGCAGTGTCTCAACATCATGCGTGGATATACTTTCAAACCTCTGTGAACCCAAAAGTTTATGATCATAATGCTCTTTTGGCTCTTTTATTATGGGCTTCTAATCATTTGTTTTTTGGGGGTCCACGTGAACCTTACGCTGTAGCCTTAAACTCAGCGGCTCTACCCCAAGACCTTGACCGTGATGATGCTTACTTCTACTTACACGTTGCCTCCATCTTACAATGATACTACTTTGGGAGGGGCGAGAACTGACTATTATTAAGGGTAGGTGGGTTTATCTTTTGGGGAGAGATCAGTAGAACCCATACTCTGCCCCTAAGCCTGAAACATCAGCACAAAAACCCTAAACGCTACTAGCAGCCAAACCCCCAAGCCCGAAACCGCAGACTTAAACTTAAACACGAAAATCTTCAAACCTTAACACCCCTAAACTTCGGGTTGTAGGGGTAACCCTTCATTCAACTCAAAGCCGTAAAACTCTCAAGCCCTGAAGCCCCAGAAGCTTCAAACCCTGTGATAAGCTAAAACCACTAAGCTTCCAAGACCCTCAACGGTAAGATACTATCTGCTTAGGGGCTGTTTATGCCTGACGTAAAAAGCAGGTCGGGCAAAGGCCTTCTTCGCTCTTGTTCTGAGTTTTGGCCATTGCTTTACTTACCCTTGGGGTCCAGGTACAAAGTTTTGGATCTTAGGGTTCAGGATCTATTGTGGCTTGGGTTTGGGATGTGGAGACTGTTGCATCGCAAAGCCTTATGTTCTTCTGTCCAAAATTCTTACATCCTAAACCATAATCTCCAAATCCTAACCCAAAAGTCACAACAGATCCCTAAACCCCCCCCAATTTCCGAAAGCTCCGTACCTTGACTTGTAGGTAGGATAACGGCCTGAATCCCATAACGGGAGCCAAGAGGGCCAACCTACTTTTTGATTTCAGGTATAAGACAACCGTAAATCCAGTATATCTCTGCTCTATCTCTACATAGTCCCTGTGAAATTATATAAGCCCTAAACCCTAAACTCTAAACCCTAAGCCCTAAGCCCCGAACCCAAATCCTGAGCCCTAAACCCTAGGCCCCGTACCCCCAACCCTGAACCCTAAAACGTGGACTATCTTGGCCAGGTTGTCATCAGCTGGACCGCGAAAAGCCTCGCATTGGACCGCAGACAAATACCTTAATGGGGCCTACAGAATTCAAGGCGTAGGGTTTATAGTTTTAAAAGTTTAGAATTCGGATTTCAGGTCACGTTTGGGTTGTATGGTCTAGAGTGCAGGGTGTATGCTTGAGAGTTCAGGGTTCAGGATTTGGGGTGTAGGGTTCTAGGTTTCATGGTTTAGGGCTTTCAGGTTGTAGTCTCACGTCCTTGGAAGTGCACTAAAGTAGGGCAACCTCTGACGTTGTAAAACAGGTGGATCCAAATTGCGGCGGCGCTGCGTCTGCTGCTCGAATGACAACCTAATAATCAGTAGACTTTCGTACCAGAAGTCTGATCGTTAAGGGACGACCTGAGCTATAGTCCCCTTAATCAGCCCTATAATACTCCCCTATATAATCCCCTATATCCCACTTTTAAGGAGTTTCGACTATAGTTCACATGAGGTTCTGTCCACTGTTGGAACTGCGTTCTGACCTGATGCGGCGCAGACCTAGATCCCGAAATGATCAGACATCGCGCTTGTGGACTATTTCCAAATTGTTCCGAAGATTCGTCCCTGTTGAGAGTTTAGGGTTCAAGTAGGGTGTATGGTTTAGAGCTTGGGCATACGGTGTGTATGGTTGGGGCTATGGTTGGAGGCTTTGGGTTTTAACCTTAGTTTGCATTATTTCTGCTTGAGCGTGTCGGTTTTGCCTGGACTTTGCAGATGGTATGTTGAGGGGCTATAGATTTCAGAAGCACACAGATGATCCAAACCGCAAAGGATAGATTCTGCAAGGTGCAGAAAGGGTCTCGGATTGAAATGTGTAGGGTGTAAGCTTCAAGGTTCACAGCACAAAATGGATAGTTCTCAACTTGTTGTGGCCCTTTTTGGGCGTCTCTGAAAATAGGATCCCAAAAGGATTTGGCATACATCATGTTGGTTTAGGGTTTAGGCCTTTGCGTAGCTGGGTTTCAAGAGTGCTTAGAAGCTTTGTCTGGGGGGCTAGACTTTCAGACCCCTAGCCCCAACTAAGCTGTCAGCAGCACCCCTCCCCTTCAGCCCCTTATTCATAAAAACCTTTTGCACTCTTACCCCTAAGCCCCAAGCCGTCAACCCGACACCCTGAGCCCTTATCCCCGAAACTTACATCTGCGTCCCTAAGCCCATAGTCCTTACCCTGCCTTACCCCTAAATCCTAAGCTTTTATCATCTTTTATCCTTAATCCTGAACCGTTACTCAGTCGTTGTTCTGCAGGACGGTCTGGATTGTAGCTGCTTTGTATTTGCCGCCAGGGCCCTGGCCAGATTTTGATTTGTGTTTTCCGTGCCTAGGGTTTAGTTCACACGGTTGGGATTTACAACTGACCCGTAGGGCCGTGGGCTCAGGGTTTGTGGCTTAGGGTTTAGGATTTCGGATGGATGTTTGGGTTTACCCACTAGGGTTTGGGGTTAAGGGATTGTTGATGCCATGAAGATTTCTACCACACGCAGATTCGCAGGAATTATGTTTTCTCCCGAAAAGTAGGTCCTCCAGAAGATGATTGTTTGTTAGGAGCATGTTGTTAATCGATGGAAGGGCTTAGCTTTTTTTGGAGGTAGTAGTCGTGGCAGCAGTAGTAGAAGTAATTAGTCGTGGTAGGACGAGGCACAACGAAGGCGTAATTGCGCTCCAAAATCCGAAATCCAGAGCAGAGTCCCGGACGTAAGGGTGCCGGCAACTTTGACGCGGTACATACCTGAAACCGCCGCAAACCTTGAATCAACTGCATCTAACCACTTTTGTACTATCGCCACTAACCTCCTGTCAGGCGATGCCGCCATTCTGTAGTCAGACCCCACTGCCTGGTAGGGACTAGTCATTAGGTCTTATAAGCGGGGTGGGGTTCCCGGAGGATTCAGGGGGCTGATTGCAGGTTGTAAATCATTCTTTTGAGCCTGGCCTCAACGTCGACACTCCAAAATCCTTAGGCTCCACGCCCCGCTCGAAACCAACATGTCCCAACCCTGCCCTAAACCTCGAAGCGGAATTCCACGGTGCAGGAAGAGCACTTCCTGCACTGTGCCAACTTCTCCGCGCCCTCCGCTGGCCAGGCGCGCCGTTAAAAGAGGTTTCGAAGTTGGTACCCAATAATATAGGGTTTAGAGCCCTATAATGGAGAATCAAATGGAAAAGAAAATGGAAAATGAAATGGAAACTGGGGTTATATAGTGGTTTTATTGGGGATATAGATTCGGGACTTGTGGTGTGAGTAGCATGTAGGGTTTAACCAAGGCATGGAGCGTAACTGGGGCCTACTAGAGGGATCGTAGCATATGTCTCTACTCCCTACTTACCACCGGCAAGAGTAAGCTAAGCTTGAACTCCCTCGCTTCATTAGGTGAGTCGCGTTTTTTGTGCCCTGTGGCTGGGTCAATTGCCGGCATTTGGAAACCCTAAGCTCGATGTAATCATGTACACCTTATTCCAAAGTAGTGAGTCTCAGTCAGCTATGTCCTGTGCTCCTCTTTGTAACCTGCATGTGCCCTGGAGTATGTGCGCGCTGTCATCTCCCGTTGGAGGGCTGCCGAAACCATTTCGGCCGCAAAAGAACCCAAGGGAAACGTTGTATGTAACAGTACGACTGATAAGAGGTGCATAAATGTTCAAGACGAGAAGATGGCTGGTCCGCGAAAAATAGGAGAAGATGAGAAGCAAGACAGGATAACACGCATCTTTCAAGCCGTGAGCCATCATCCATCGGGATTTCAGGAACCAACATGGGAGTTGCAAAAAATTAGGGATACTTTTTGGGGTCCCTCATAAGGCCTCTAGTATTTGGGGGTCTATATTGGAATCCCCTCATGTAGGGAACTTACCAAATATCTTCCTTGCTGCAGGGAGGCTATCCTTCTGGGGCAGCAGAAATGCTGAGTCTCGTTTTGATCAAAGGACTTAGATTGTAAGAGCTCACATAAGATACTACAATCCATATTCTGGGGATCCCCCCAAAAAGGGACCTCTAAGTTTTGGGAAGCTCCCCAACGTCCCTGTTTAATTGGCACTGTAGGACAGCTCAATCTCACGCGGTTTAGGGTTTAGGGTTTAGGGTTTAGGGTTTAGGGTTTAGGGTGTAGGGTTTAGGGTTTAGGGTACGTACCAGCCAAGAAAGGACCCTGAACTCCATGCTCGGGGCATAGCGACCTCAGACCTTTGTGATTCCTCCCCTGATATTCCCATATGAGGTAACGTCTAAACTCCTTAAAAGGGGTTATGTAGGGGATTATAGGGAAGCTTTATAGGGGTTATTAAGGGGGATACTAGGAGTCTAGACTATAGCTCATATGAGGTAAAGTTTTTCATTCTGGACCATAATTGGTAATTGTGTACAGCATTCCTTGGGAATACTGTCAAAGGATGTCCACTTGCAGAAGCCAGAAACAGAATTCTAGGGTCACAAACTTGTATGTCCCTGAAGTCACTCCTGCTTCGAGGAGATATCAAATTTAGGGACTTAGGGTTTAGGGTTTAGGGAACCCTAACCCTAAACCCTAAACTCAGAATCCTTGGTGGGGATCCCGACAGTTTTTCCAGCATCCCACTTCTCCCTAGGGTCCCTTGACGTACGCTCCTTCTGAGCAACCCCCACTCCAGGGTCCTAAGCCCATGTGAGTTATAGTCGAAATTCCTAGTATCCCCCTAAAAAACCTTAATAGAATCCCCTATATTACACCCCCTAAACCCTAAACCCTAAGACCTAAACCCTAAACCCTAAGCCCTAAACCCCCTTTAAGGACTTGAGACATATAACTCGCTTGAGAAATTTCATCCTCGCTTGCTGGCGAGGATGCGGCCAGCACGCAGGGCAAGGCCTTGCTCTTTCTGTTTCAGGGTTTGGGGTTTCAGGGTTTCAGGGTTTCAGGATTTAGGGTTTAGGGTTTCAGGATTTACGATGGGTTTCAGGGTTTCAGAGTTTCAGGGTTTCAGGGTTTGGGGTTTAGTTTTTTTTTTTGATGTGGGGCTTAGGGTCTAGAGGGTTTGGATGGTTTTGGGAATTGTAGGATTTAGAGGGTTCAGCAGTCGCGTTAAGTGTTATGTTCGAGGCTTCAGGCTGATGATGTTCATACTGTATATCAGATCCCTGACTATAGGAGCTTCGGAAAAGTGGACCCTGATTTTTGGAAAGCCCCATCTGGGTTCTTTGCTACGCTGGCTGTCCGAAATGCGGCTCGGCTACGGCAAGCCCAAACTTAGGCCACCCAATCTCCGAAGCCCCTCCCGAAACCCTAAACCCTAAACCCTAAACCCTAAAAGCATACACCTGTCCATGGCAGGACAGCTTCCACGAAGAGGCGGGTATAGGGTTTAGGGGTTTAGGGTTTAGGGTTTAGGGGTTTAGGGTTTAGGGTTGGGTCGTGGTTCACGTTGGAAAGGCTCAGCATCCAGGTCTTTGGCTTTGAGGGTGTAGGGCTTTGGGTGTACCGATTCCGTTTCAGGATCCAGGGTTTCAGAGCCTAAGGTTACAGCAACGGAGAGCACAGATACATGAGCTCCTATTTCTTGGGATATGCCCATAGGTATGTTAACGCAAATAGACATGTGTTCATACATCCATGTAAGCCAATAAATAAATAGATCTATATGCATATATATATATATTTACATACTATATAGATGGATAAGCATAGGTATACACACATATATATATATATGTATGTACAGATAAGTATTCGGAAACATGCAGTGAATAATTTCACTTCGCAAGACACCCACGTGGACAGGAGCTGATCAAGAAGGTCAAGAGGGCTTTGCGCCACTCTCCTCCGGCCAGTGAGCATGCCCAGGTCCTGGGTTGTTGTTTAGGGTTTAGGGTTTAAGGTTTAGGGTTTCGAGTTCAGGGTTTATGGTTGTTGTTGAGTTAAAGGCTGCAAAGAAAAGCAAATGGAACTTGAAATGGACACTGGGATTATACATGGGCTTATAGGGAGGACAAGGGTGTTAGCGGTAAAAACTCAGTGTAGACTTGAAGCCAGCATAGAACAACAATGCTAGTTGTTGTCATAATAGCTGAACGACACCCCAGCACTTATGGTGTTAAAGGTTTGGGAAAGTAGGGATGATAATGATAGGGGTTGGGGGGCCCATGGAATGGGCCTTAAGTACAAGAAGGATTCAGGGTTTCGGGTTTAATCACCCAGTCATTGTTGTGGAGTGGACAGGGATTAGTATGACACTTTGGCCAGGCTTCAGGAGATTTGTGGTTTAGGGCTTAAGGTTTGTGGTTTATGATTTAGGGTTTGTGGTTGATGGTTTAGGGTTTGTGGTTTATGGTTCAGGGCTTGTGGTTTAGGGTTTAGGGTTCAGAGGGTTTGGGTTCAGGATTAATGATCAAGGCCTGCGAGTTTGCTGCCCCAAACTCTCCACTAACATGGCACCTGGCGAAAGAGTCCCACAAAGACCATAGTCCTCTTCAGAGGAATCTATATGCGCTATGGTCTAAGCTCCTAGTATCCCCCTTAATACCACCCTATATGACTCGCCTAAATACTTCCTTATTACAATCCCCTTAAAGGAGTCTAGACTATAGCTCACATGGAGTTCCATGTTAGATTGGCCCAGGCAATGTTCGGTGTCCCTGAACCCAAAGCCATGAAAGCTAGGACCATGAGCCCTAGGGTAGGATGTAGGCGGGGCCTCCTTATCAGGCAGAGTAACTCTTTGAGATGGGTAGTTTTTAGGAAGGGATCGCAGGACTCCAGGAACAGTAGGACGCAGTTGCGGTTTAGGGTTTAGGGGTTTAGGGTTTAGGGGTTTAGGGGTTTAGGGTGTAGGGGTTTAGGGTTTAGGGTTCAGGGGTTTAGAGGTTAGGGTTTAGGGTTGGCTCCTGTACTTAGTTGTGAAAAGGTTTCATTGGCATTTAAATTCTGCGATGGTAGATGTTTGGGCCTCATATGTGGAGTTCTCAGAGTAGTCTCTCAGCGCTAAGAGAGGTGGGTATAGGACTCTTATCTACTATATTCCCTTACTCCCTATATTACCCTACCATATTGCCCTCATATAGTCCTTATACAACCCTATTTCATACCCATAGATTTCCCATACAGTATTCCCTCAGGGGCGCATGTGTTTGCCAAGCCCTGCCAGGTAGGAGGGAAATTATCTTACAAATCGTAAAGATCAACAGCAGCAGCATCAAGGGTGTGAGTTACAAGGAATGACCGGCAGACTTGTCAGGCCTATGCTCAAAGCGCTTTATAAACCTTGAAGGCTACGACTGATTGTTGCCTTTGGACTGGAATCTCCAAGCCGTCATGGTTTAGGCTCTTGGGTTCCAGTTTCTATTCCTGCCTTAGACCCTGTAAACCCCAAACCTGCAGGAATCCAGAATGATCGTTGACGTCTCGGCGATGCCGAGTGAGGTCACCGACCTGTCACTCGACCTACATGGGGGTTTCCCAAAATGAGGGTTCCTTCAAATGGGATATGGGGGTATATAGGGCTCAGGGATTAGGGTTTAGGGTCTCCCAAAATTATGGGTACTTTTTTGGAGGTCCTGATAATAAGGATCATCGTATTTTGGGGTCGATGTTGGGGTCCCCCTATTTGGGGAAACTACCACATCTCAAGGGATTTGAACTGCAGGATCCGGGAATAGGGTTTCGGGTTTTAAGAAGGGAAGGAGTAAACCTCAATCAAAACAGGTCGAAGCGTCAGATGACCCCCCCTCTGTCCCACAAAGTAGTACCTAATATTTCCTGTTCACTTCCACTGTATATATATATACATACATAATAGATATATCAACCCCTCCGTGTTAAATCCCATCACATATACTACATCACAGCTGCAGAGTTCCGACTTGCGGGGTCTTTCCTGATGTGCTGACCTCACAATTGCCTTGCGGAGTCGAAGTTGCATTTTCCTTGGCCCTGCTGGCGGAGTTGCGCCTACCCCGTTCAAAATGTGCAATAGTTCGGAGCAGGCCCTGGACGCAAGTGATAGGAGTCTATAGGTTGATCAGGGGGCTCATTACACAGGACACACGAGTCTTGCTGCAGGTAATTTTTTCTCGCAGTTTTGTAGCACGTCAGTATACTTACATCTAGATGAACCCTTATATATATACACACTGAATGCCCAGAAAATCTTCTTTACCGTGCAGGTTCACGAGAAGCTAAGCGGAGAGATGGTTCAACCTTGTGAAGAGTTCAAAGGTGCTCCCACCCATGGTGATCCACACCCTCACTCGGTACCTAGCAACAGGATCTAATGATCTTCCGGCTGCAAGCCAGAGGGATGTGTGCTATTGACTCTGCACTGGTGGAAGGGTGCAATCACTGCGATCGTGTTGACTGGTGAACTCGTTGGATAACGGATGTCTCTTTGCCAGGAGCATAGCTGTGTTCTTTCAAGACTGCGCTCAACCGATTGCTAGATACGTTCTTTTAAAAGCATCAACCTTGCGTATCCAGTTCAGTACTTCGACAACCAGACAAGAATTTTTTGGGTGGTTCCCCGACCTCTTGCTGTGGTGGAATTGGGATTTCTTGGGGACTTCATATGGATGCCATCGGCACTTGCAGTCACCACTAGTGGGTGGAGGGTTCACCCAAAGTGGTTCTATCTAGTTGTCTCCAACAGAGCGTAGCAAAACGAATTTTAATTTTGAATTGCATGTGATCTCCCTGTCTCCTAAACAGGTTCTCCTAGGCATCCCGAGATACTTTGAAGATCCGTATGGGCTCCCAAACAGGAACCGCTACCTTTTCCTGTGCCTTTGGAAGGTTTCACTCTGGTGTTGGATGTTGCAGACTGAAGGTCGCGGATTCACATGCTTTAAAGCCTTACCTGGGCCTTGTTCGGTCTATTTAGGCCCCCAACGTTAGGAACACCAACCGTGCGTAGATTGCCCGAGAGCCTCTAATCTCCCTTCAGGGTGTTTGGATCCGAGCCAACATTATTGGCTGTAGATTGTGCTGTAGTTGTTTGTTTCAATGTGGCCCTGCGCTGCGCTCGGTTACTGCCAGATCGGGTTGGGAGTCGTCCTACTTCATTGACATCGACGTAGACGTTTAGAGCAGAATTGCCAAAAAGAACAACATGGAGGAGGCCGAACATGGGTTTCAGTCCTGACTTCCTCAACCCCAAACTCTTTTCTTACTCTTGAAGCCTGTAACAGAAGTAGTGGACACATTGCCCTAAACCCTATAGACCCTAAGCCCTAAACCCTAAACCCTATATAACCCTATTATAGTAGTCTCCATTTTCCTTTTCATTATCCCTATATAACCCCAATATAATCCATTATAGTAGTTTCCAAACCCTAAACC
>CAJNIZ010023191.1:30564-41220 GCA_905231905.1 Symbiodinium pilosum | reverse complement strand
AGGGATAAGGGTTTAGGGTTCATAGACAGATCCGCACAAGTACAGCAATCATCACTTTGTAGATCGCGCTCGTATTCCGATTGCTGCTACACATGCAGAAAGTCGGCGCATGAGGGTTTCCGAACACAACCTCTGGAGAATCCGTACCTGGACCGCCAGGTAGGTAAGCAACAGCCCAAAAGCCAGCAAGCACCAATAAACCTATGATTCCACATGAGCAATAGTCTAAACTCCTTGCGGGGGGGTTGTTTAATGGGATTATGTAGGGCTACTGTCGGGGATGTTCAGGGGGATGCTGGGAGTTTAGACCATGGCTCACATACTTCTGCGGTTTGGGCAAGAGCTCCCGGAATGCCTGCAACCCCAATATATACCCTATGATCCCCATATTACTCCATAATCCCTATAGTTTCCATTTTCTCTTCCAGTATCCTTGTATAACCCCAATATATACCCTGTAATCCCTAGCTAACATCCCTATATAATCTCTAAATAATCTGGAGTCCCTTAAGGCTCCACTTCTTCTGGGAAAGCCCGGTCCCCCACCATCCCCTTTAACCCCCCTCTAGGGTTTAGGGTTTAGGGCAAGTGTTCCAATGGGGATATATGGGGATACTATAGTCATAGTCCCCGATATGGGATGATCACCATAGTGATAATAAAAGTAATGAATATACTATAGCCATATGAGCCATAGTCTAAATTCCTGCTATCCCACTTTATAACCCCTTTTATTCTCTCCCCTATATTATAAGCCCCCTTCAAGAGTTTAGACTATAGCTCATATGGCTTTTGAAGGCTGACGACCTGTCAAACTTCAATTCGCCGACCTTCTCCTTGGTCGACATGGCACGAGATCAGGAGTTGTGGCGCGACCGGATGGTAGGGGCTTTTGTCTGGGCTCTGAATTTAAGGCATACGAGTTTTTCTTTGAGCAGGATTGGGCCCTGAACCCTAAACCGTGCGGGGCTTTAGGGAGTTGACGTTTAGGGTTCTGGGAGTTCAGGTCTTTTTCACGTAAATGGGCTTGATTATGAAGGTTTAGGTCGCGTTTGTCGAGGAATGCGGCTCACACGAGGCTGCGCAGGTGAACCGAAGTAACACAAGAATCTAACCTTATCGACTTATTAGTTCTTAGTAGGGAATAAGGGAATATAGCCCGTATATAACTTATAGGACTCGTATATACAACATTCCCTTATTCGTTACTAACCCCCAGTAAGTCAAGCTTCGTGTGGCTATCTTGGATGTGAGTTCTGGTAGGGAGGACGTTGGTTGCTTACCGGTGGTTGGTAGGGAATAAGGGAATATAGGAAGTAGGGTCTAGAGTTTTAGGGTTTAGGATGTATATTCGGAGTTGGGGTTACATTGGGATTATATTCCCTTCTTCCCTACTAAACATCAGTAAGGTTGGGGGCGTAGTATTCAGATTCAGGGTAGGCTTTTGGGGGGAGTCTTGGCATGAAGGACGGACTCCAAAAGGGGCGTTCAGAGTTTAGGGTATACAGAAAGACGAATCGCTTTGAAATGATTTAAAGAACATGGACAAGTGACATGGAAACCTGACGTCCGGTGACGGGATAAACATGTTTAGGGTTTTAGGGTTTAGGGTTTAGTTAGGGAGGGATCCTAATCCCTGAAACCCGAAATCCTGAATCAGCCGTATCACACAGCGCCAGACCTTGACACTGAAAATCACGGTGTTTCAGGCTGCAGGGAGCTCCAGGGAGTTTCAGAAACCTAAGCCCAAGCCTTCGACCCTAATCCAGCCACGAAAACTTCCTGGGACGAATGGAGCCAGGTCGGAAGCTACAGACTGTCGAGGCCCTCAAGGGATCTTGTTCCAGGACCCTAGGCCCTCAACCTTCTAGGGTTTGGGGTTGTAGGGTTCAAGACCCTTAACCAGCTAGCAGACTAAGGACCAACTACAGCTTCACCCCGCAGAGCTCGCAGAGCGCGATTGCGACTTGCACCGGGACATGTGCGCTTTCAATTTGGGATTTCAGTTGCGGAGTTTTGTGCTTTTGGGTTGGCGGAAAAATCGTAATCCCTAAACCCTAAACCCTACATCTAGGATTTGGGAGGGGCATGCTCTGGAGGATCCTGTGGTTCTATGTGGATGATCAGAAGGGCATAGGGTAGAAATGAGACTGCATCATACACGGTCCTTCCAGTCATTGCCACAGAAAACCTCGAAGTTCAGGGCATCCAACGCGAAGGATTCATTTTGTGCTAACCGCCTCAGGAGCAGACACGGTTTCAAAGTGTTGCCGTGAACGGGAGCCCATCAATGGTATGCTGGAGATGGAACAGGGATCGTTACCAGGATTATTCATAATGGATGCGCTACCATGGGGGTCCACTTTTGCACCCCCTACGGAACACCAGTAGGCAAGACTCCTGATTTTATTTGCGTGAGTGTCTAAGTTCTACATCAGCCCCGGTAGGTTTGCCATGGCACTGCGTGCAAGTTAGGGAGCGCAGGCGGGGCACAGAGTTTCGTGTTCACAATTTGAACGGCATGACCATCACTATGAAGGCATCAGGCAACAGTCATCAGCATTAGCGTTTAGTATGCTGAACGCCCTGAACCCTAAACCCGAAAGCCCAAAGCTCATGAAGCATGAACATTGGGTACGGCCTCTGCTCATTAACAGTTGGATAATAATGAAGACATTAATCTAGTCCTCAATATGACCCCTTTTATAGATTGCTAATGGGTGGGGGCAAGACCCAACACGAACATCATAAACACACGACAACTCAGGTCTGCAATCTTAGCCGGCACAACAACGCCTGGGTCGTCATGGGCGTGGGCAAAGCCTGTACTGGCGACAGAAGCTTCCCCAGCAAAATGATTCAAGATCCATCTGGGTTGCTAGGATTTAAGTTAAGTTGCAATAATGTGGATGTGTCTAGGAAATATTCAGGTTTCCTTCTTGCAGTAATTTAGTTTAATTTCCTTTGCGGCAACCCGGTAATGTAGGGCCGAAATGCTTACCAAGGGTCCGGGATTCCTTGTTTGACTTTTGTTTAAAGGCGCCTCGAACATAGACCTGATATGCAATGATCTACTAGAAAAAACTGCTAGGCCCCTGCGGAAGTTTTAGGGCTCAGGACTTAGGGGTTAGGATTCGGGATTTGGGGTGTAGGCTTCAGGGTTTATGGTGCCGCAAGGTATTAAAAACCGAAAGCTACGACAGTTGCATGAGGATCTACATGTGCATAGATTCTATCCACCTGTGGGTTTCCTCAATGTGAGTGGATAACAGTGCACGAGACCAACAAGAACGTTTAACCAGCAATGTTCCGACCTTATGATAGTCATTACCATTATAGGGTCCGTATTTTGGGGTTGAGGTAGCCCAATCCTCGTACTCAAGACAGCAAAGTCGTCGAAGGAGGTCTACCATGTAAATGCCGAACACATGGGGGTTCCTATCCTGGGCCCTCCGAGGCCTTGAATCTTAAACCGTCAGCCTTAACATCCCCAAATAATGGAATCAACCCTAGACCCTGAATCTCAAACTCCTAAACCCTAGACCCTAAACCCCTAAACACTAAACCCCTAAACCCCCAAATCCCCAACCCTGCCAAGTCGTGAGGTTCTAGACCTGAAGTGCAAAACCTGAAACCCTAAACCCTCTTGAATCCTGAAACGCCTCATCCCTACCCAAATCCTTAGGCTCCCGATTAAGCCCTTAGGCCTTTGAGCCCTAAATCTGAAGTTCCCATCTCCCAGCCGGCCTGATGTCTAAACCCTAAGCCCGAAACCCTGAACTATACTGGAAACATGGAAAACTATAATGGAGAATCAAATGGAAAGAAAATGGAAAATGAAATGGAAACTGGGGGTATATAGGGTAGTTTATAGTGAACCCTAAACCGCTGTGGTGTTTTTCTTAACTCCTGCGGGAAGGCGCTTGTCGGCTTGGATTGGCAGATTGGAAAAAGGAGTTGTAAAAAAAAACTTCAGCCCTAAACCCACCCCTAAACCCTAAACCCTAAACCCTAGGTGGCAAGCCTGGCGCTCTTCTGTCAGTGCTGGCAGATTTCCAGGCTGCTTGGATACCACAGTTCCAGGGTGGAACGCCGTGTGAGGCGTACAGGTTTGGGGGTCTACCGCTGAGGGTTTTGCGCTCAGGGTGTAGTGCTATACCGGGATCATGCTAAAAGGGTGATGGGAAGCTCTTGCGATGATGTTTGACATACTTAGGCATTGTTTGGGACTCATAAGGAAAGATCTCCAGATGCAACTAGGGCGCCGCCTTTTCGAAAATGTAGGGGCCGAACGATTGCGGTTGGGTTTGGGGAGCATCTAGCTTTGCAATTAATTAGATGGAACACTCAAGGGTCAGAATGCGGAGGGCAGGTACGAGCTGCAAAAAGCCCTATGAACCACTGCAAGACAGGCACATAAAACAATACAATTCGGTGGATACTAAAAATCCTGCATGACCCTAAGTACCATATACCCTGGGAATTATAGTACTATAGTCTATTAAGGTCATGCAGGATTTTTAGTATCAACAGTTCTTCTTCTAGCCGTCTAGCCGGCCTCAAAGCAAAAAAAGTCCTCTCAAACCATTCTGAATCACTGAAGACACCCGTACTAAATCACAAGCACACACAATATGTTGAGGCAAAACTCCTACCAAGGAAATTCCGCACAGTCTTTCTTGTATTGAGAACTACCGGTAGTTCGCTCAGAGCGCACAAGAAACGCCCGTATCTTGTATGAATCCAGAGAAACGGTCTGCAAGAAGCCCGCAGCAGAGAAACCGTAAACAAGCCCGAAAGCCCTGAAGCAGTACCCAGTGCATGCAAGACAGATAGCAGAAATCCTGAATACCAGAGCCCGCCTGTAGATCGTACAAGTTCAAATCGTCCATGAGTAGGGGGTACCCCAACATTTAACGTACCATAGTCCTGCTAGGAGCCCCAAGCAGACACCCCTAGTGTAAGAAGATTCTACACCGTAAGCCCTAAACAGCCTAAACCCGGCATAATGTAGTTTCCATTTTCTGTTCCATTTCTCTGTTCCTCGTTTCCCTACTAACACCAGTAAGATCAACTTGTCAGGGCCACTCTAGAGGGTTTAGGGTAACCTAAGCGCCTAAACCCTAAACCCTAGAATCCGAACCTTTCAGGGCCGGCACCTGAACTGGGAGCGGCGAAGGGACCTGGTAAAGCTTCGCGTGCTAGAGCTTCTCGGATTAGAAAACCTTCCGGTAGGTAGGGCTTAGAGATGCTTAGAGTAAAGGGTTTAGGGCTTAGGGTTTAGGGTTTAGGGCTAGGGTTTCGGGTTTAGGTTAAGTAGGTGGTGCCAGGTGATCTCTCAGGGGCCCCCAGATAGGAGAGACCCTCAGAGAAGCCCTTGGGTTCCCTGCTGATTCCTTGCACGTTGGGGTCCTCCATTGGATTCGAGGGACGTCCTGAAAATTGACTAGATGTTTTCGCGTATTAATTGGTGGTTAGTAGGGGATGAGGGAATCTATTCCCTGTATAATATATTCCCTTATTACCTACTAACCCCCAGTAAGTTTTTCTGTATGCCAGAGAGGCATAAAAGATGCTGTGGGAGTGTCCGGAAATACTTTGAGATTCTTACGCTATAAGCTGCCAATAGACGGCAAACATCCACTTTTGGGAGGGTTCCAGGGTCAAAAGCCCTAAACCCTAAAGCTTTGGACCCTCTGAAAGATCAGGTTTTGGGTCGGAAAACGTGCGGGCGGCATTTCAGGAGGGCATTGGGAAGTTGAATTCAGGGCCTAGGGTGAGATTGCTTACAGATCCTAAACCCTAAACCCTAAACCCTAACAGGAGCCTGATAAGCTCAGGATATCAGGTCCGTTCAAGTTCATACATTGGACAAAGCTTAGCATCTCTTGGGCTCCTACACCCTGAAACGCTTGTTCCCATTGGGGTAATATTGGGGTTATAATATTGGTGTATACCCCACATCCAGTCAATAAGATTCCTACAGTATAGGAGCTCAGGAGGCTTTGACATGGCTCTGCAAGCTTGCACCGCGGGTGGTAAGCACCTTTTATTGGGTGGGGGGGGCGTATACTGGCTGATGTCACTGCGTTTCGCATCCAAAGTGGTCTTGAACTCGTTCGCAACTTTGCCCCCACTTGGTGGGCCGTCATGCTGTGAACTCGCAGGTAGAGGTCTCAGGTGCATTCTTGGCCGGGCGTTGCTTCGACGCTGCGTTCACTGTCGAGATATTTATCTTGGTTGTTGCGATTTGGTGGTTTGGATATTGTGATGTGCACCAGAAATCATGCATTTGCCTTGTGTAGACCTTTGCCGGTGAGCAGCTTATGACAGGAGAGTTTACTGAGGAACCTAGTAGAGTAGGCGTCTATTGTTACGATGTCACATGAGCCCTCAACTTTCTGCCGCAAGAGATTTCATAAGACCCAAGCGCTGGAATAAACAATAAAGCCACAAGACGGCTTTCCACTACCCACCTTAGCAGACTCCCTCCGGGGCTAGCAAAGGGCCCAAACTCACTGGCAGCTATCCTGACCCTGAAATAAAGTTGAAGCCTTCAACGCTGCATCCATACGCTCTGCAAACTCAGGAAATGTGGCCGTGCCTGGGGATGCAATGAGAAGACCGTGCATTCAAACTGGGTCCTGCTTTTCAGCCTCCCTACGCGCCCCACAACAAGGGTTGCGCATCCCTATGGCTGTACTTTTTTCAATTGGGGGCCGACTGAAAGGTAATAGGGCTTTCAGCTAGTGCGGGGTATGGCTTAGAGTTTGTCGTACAAGACCAGGGTGAGCCCAAGGCATCATGCTTATTCTATGAAGGTCTTACTATCTTAAGTAGATAGAACATGGCTTTGGGTGTATTATAGTAAGATCCCCATATACCCCATAGTCTGTCTACATAATTAAGGGGGACTATACATCGTTTACGCCCTAGACCTGGACGCAGATTCTCAGACCGGAGCCCTTCGCCTTCCCTAAGCTCCATATGAGATTCAGGCTCCATCACTTCCCCAGACGACGGCTGGTCTAGGGCAGACATGTATATGGTATACATGTACCGTATGTAGTTCTACTGACTAGGACTCGGAAGATGTATTCTTGAAGAAGAAGAGCTCTGAAAATTGTAGCTGAGGCTTCTAATTTTTGAGGTTGAGTGTTTTGCATTTTGGGCCAATAAGCCTTAAACTTAAACCCTAAGCGTGACTTCAGCCCTATTGAAACCAGAAGCCCAACCCAAGCCTAGGCTTCAGGGCATGTTAGCTAGAATCTAAACTCATGAATGGGGGTTATATAGGGAAGTATAGGGGTTATTAAGAGAGGACACTAGGAGTTTAGACTTTAGCTATTGGGTATTGCCCCCCTCTGTAACATTTGGTAATGTTATTAAAATAAGTATATAAAGCCCTTAATAAGACCCCTAATATAAACTGTTAGACGGTCGGGGCAGTACCCAACATAGCTAGCTCATGTGGCATTGAGGTTGAGGTTGATAGATCTTCTTCCGTACGGTCTAGAACACGTTCGGGAGTAAAGGATTTGTGCAGAGGACAAGGCGAAGTTGAGGTCTCAGGATACTGCCCGCACCTTGTACCCATAATGAAAAGCGGGTATCTTTGAATCAGTCCTGAGGGCTATAGGGTTTAGGGTTTAGGGTATACGAGAGCTCCAAGACATGAACAAAACTTTAAAGTCTCTGGCGCCCCCAGTGCATAGACTCCTAAGTAGCCTGACCCATAACCTGCTCTTAAACCCTTAAACCCTGAAATTGCTGAAACCTTCAACCCTAGAAAGCAAACTTCCACTCGAAGCCTGAAATCATCAACCATACCTTGCCAATTTAGGGTTCAGGGTTTAGGGTGAAGCCACGAAGCCCAAAAGTGCCAAAGCCCTTTATTGCAGCCTTCAAGCCCCAACACTACAAAGTCTCCAGGCCCTAAATCCCCAAGGCCCGAACGACTGGGTTGCTGTTAAGGAACCTAAGTAAAGGTACCAGAGGACAACTCATCAATTACGATAGACCCATATTACGGTAACCTAAACATAAACCCTTTTTTCCCGAAGCCCCTTTTTCTTAAACCCTAAATACCCCATTATGGTGACTTAATTTAAGTTCCTTGGCAGCAACCCATTAACCCTAAACCCTTTGGTGAGAGAAGCCAGGCATGGCGCGCTGCAGCGGCTCGGAGTTCTCGACGCTCCTGTCGGGGCCCTGGATTGAACTTACTGGTTCTTAGTGGGAGACTACATACATGTAATATATGTGTGTATATATGTATGTATATATCTATATGTATATATTTATATGCATATATATGTGTATATATATATATGTATAATCGAGGGTTTAGGGTTTAGGGTAGGGAACAAGGGAATGCAATATGGGGCTATTTAGGGGTTGTATTCCCTTATTCACTACGAAGAACCAATAAGTGAAAGGTTCAGGCTTGCCATGGTTCAGGGTTTAAGGGTCGTTTTTTGGGGAGTTGGGCTTGTTCTTCAGGGTGCTGCGATTGGGTTGAGAGTTTTTGGCTGTGGGATTTAGGGCTCAGGTATCGAGAAGAAGACTTTCGTTTCGCAGTGTGCCTGCGTAGGCTTAGAGACCTTGAAAGCCTTGTCAAACAGGAGTTGCTACTCGCACCGGCAGGGCGAGGCAACCAGCCACAACCTTCCACAGGTTTTAGAGTGGGCATCTAAATTCCAGGCTGTGCGGTTGGCAGCTTAGGGTTTCATGTAAGGCTTATAGGCTGCAGGATTATGCCCTGCATTTAGGATTCAGGGTTTGGAATTTAGACTTCGAAAATTGTTTGCAGGATTTGGGGACAATTTTGCATTTTGATCATCAGTACTGAGTTGCGAAAGGGCTGCGGGCACATGATTTTAATTCCACAAGCGGAGTTTATCAAACATCCTTATTGTAGCTCTTAATGAGGGCCCAGAAAACTTTTTGTAATGCCCATACATGTCAGGTCCCTAACAGCCCCCAATTATCGAAAACCACAAACAGATGCCAATATCGTACCTAATTTTTCTACTCGCAGCTCTCTTCAATGGCAGGGTGTAGGGCGTAAGGTTTAAGCTGGCGCTGGTGGCTGTTGGCGTTGATTGGCAGAGTGGTTGTTGTTGGTGGCGGAGGTGCTGGTTGTCGGAATAGCAGCAACAAGAATCAAGTCCTGTTCTGCATCCTCATTTATTTGTCCAAGCTGGTCCGTCAATAAAAGCGACATAAGGTGAGGGTTTAGCTTTCAAGCTTGCAGCCGAGCTTAGCAATCGTTTTTGCTGACTAGTTCGCACCGTGGAGAACAGGCGCCCAGCATTTTGCAAATCAGCATTTTATAGTATTCTTGCAAGTGTAGAAGAATACTGGCAGGCGCAATGTTCCAGGCACTCTTAGGAGATTGAGCGTTTGCGGAATTGTTAGCTGGCGATTCTTCCTCCAAAAAAATGCGTGATTGCTTTAAGCTCCGAAGCGGAGGTGCTAGTCGAGACTAGCGCGACGTGGGCTCGCCCAAATACGCATTTCGCCACAGTGTGAAATGTTCATTTGTGCAATGCGAGAGTGTTCTCCGCCAGGTTGCTTTGGAAGGCGCCGAAATCTGAGGTGAGAAAAAATGTTGCGCCTGCCAGTCAAAAAAAGCGTTTGGGCAGCGTTTAGAAGCATGCGGAGATGCTGAATATGCCTGCCGGCGCAGGGGATTCCTGCATTGCGCTCATGGGCAAGTTCGCACCGGCTGTCGTGTCCACTGGCGCGTTTTCTGTGCCACAAACTAACCGCGCAACACTTTGGAATGACGCACGCAGAAAAAACATCTCCGCGGACACAAAAACCATGCGGCCCCGAATCCGGAAGAGTTCTAGTGCCCTTCTTTCATACAGCATGGCAATATCCATGAGGACGAGGGGTTAGGTTCTCTTAGTGCCGCGGAGGACAATGCTCGGGAGGCTTTGCGCAGAGCGCTGACTACTGGGGCGAAGCTTGCAGTAATGGGTCGAAGCATGGACACGCGCCTAGTGGGGCGTAGATGCGGCGAAGCTGGGACACATGCCTAGTGACCTAATGGTGCACGTAGGTCGCGAGTATGTAATGGAACATGAACGTGATTATGGTTCGAGCGTGGATGCTCTTGCAATCGGATGCACTCAAAAATGACCTGGCCTCCGAACGGAGTCCGATCGAATTATTGAGCAGGCCCGACATTAGCTTAATTAGCTTAGCGTTTGAGGGTAGGAGTTTAGGACCCGCTTCAGCAGAAGACTTTGAGATGAAGAAGTGCTACGTAGCTGCCAGCAATGCCGACTTCAGCATGATATTTTCCGGCTACCTGGGGGTTGTCTCGCCTAGCTACTTGCGCGCTGCTGCGCACGAATCCCCAACCGCCAACCACTCATCCTTAAACTCGAAGCCTCATACAGAACCTTGCCCAGAAACTTGAGTAAGCAAGAACGTCATCACCTTACACGGTTCGCAAGGGAAGAGATCCTAAACCCTAAGCCCTAAACCCTGCACCCCATGCAAACCTTATTCTCGCTACTTAAGCCCCCTTTGATTCCCCCCTTCGCCCCACATCAGCCCGAGGCAGATGATCATGGAGCTCCCGGCCTTCCAGTTGCAAAAAGGGGTTATGAAGGGGTTTAGGTTCAGGGTTTAGGATTTAGG
>CAJNIZ010023191.1:17952-30496 GCA_905231905.1 Symbiodinium pilosum | reverse complement strand
GGTTTAGGGTTATGTAGGGGTTATATAGGGTTTTAGGGATAATGGAAAAGAAAATGGAAACTACTATATTCTATAGGGGTTATATAGGGATAGGATAGTATAGGGGTAATATAGGGATAATGGAAAAGAAAATGGAAACTACTATTTAGGGTTTGGGGTTTAGTTTCGGGTCTGGGGCTGGGATTAAAGTGCTTCTGAGAACTGAGAGTCTCTCACAGCAGGCTGTGGTATGTGTGCGCATGTACTCTCCCTAAGTATTCAGAACTCTAAACCCTAAACCCTATGTTGAGGCTGCATCTGAAAGCGCTTCTCACATTCTTACCATTTCGTGGAACATGAATGCACCAATGTGTCGAGATGTGTTTTACCCTGTTTTAGACGCGGGGCTTAGAGCTACAAGGTCGAACAATAGTTTCTCTTTGCAGCTGTTTGTCCGCAAACCCTATACTAGTTTCCGTTTAGTCTTCCATTATCACCCCAATGTACTATAACAATCCCTACATAACCCCCTTGATGTCTCCAAGATGGGTTGAAGAGAGGCCAGTTGAGAGAGTGTAGTGTGAACTGCTCTCAAGGACCTAGAGTTCAGGGTTTAGGGTTTGCCATTGTCTGTGGTGCCCAGGTGAACACAAAAATGGGTCTTGCAATCGGTTATGTATCAGAGCACGTATGCTGCACACCATTGTCAGTACACAAATAGGGTGTTTCCCTACTGAATGTTCAAATTCTACAGGCTAGCGTGTTTGCCACCGATGGTCTACCTTTCCTCGTAATTTCTCGGGCTTCCTTTGTAGTTAGTACCTCCGGCACATTGCTGATCCGAACTCTTTCCCGGCATCTTTCACAAGTTTCAGCCCTGACGCGGGAGCTGATTTTTCAAAATCATCCCTTAAGACCTTCAGCAGGACCCTAGCAGTCGTCTCATTATCCCATGTACTGCCAAGCTCTCCTTTGGCAGCTCTCCACATCCAGGACCCGAAGGCCTAAACTCCTATACTATACCTTGGGTACTGCCCCCACCCAGTAACAGTCTATGTTAGGGGTCCTATATATAACCCTATTATAGTTATTATCCAACTGCTACTGAGGGGGGGGCAGTACCCAAACTATACCCCAATCAGCCCTTAACCTTAAACTCTAGATCCAAGAACCCCCAAACCTTAATTCCTAAACCCTACGCCCCTAAACCTGATATATCCCTGTATATCCCTATATCTCCCTATATAACCATAGCACCTATAACCCCTTGTTACAGGTGGCGGTGTTCCAGTCGTTGCTGAAATTCATCTGAGCCCCTGGAGGATGGTAGTAGAGGGCTTCCGAAACCGCGATGGTTGAACGGTCGCTCCAGTTTAGTAGGGTTTAGGGTTTGGGGTTTAGGGTTGGGGGGTTAGGGTTTGGGGTTTAGGGTCTAGGGCTTAGGGTTCAGCCACCTCTGACTGCATGGTTTAGGGCGCTGGGTTTGGGAGTTCAGGGTTTAGGGCAAGTTTAGGATATAGCCACCCCTGACAGCAGGGTTCAGCTTTGGCAGTTTAGAGTTTAGGGTAAGTTAAATCAATCCCCCTACAGTCATGGCCCCTAAACATGGAGTTATTAGAGCTTTAATATACCTACAATATTCCTTTGTGGTACCCATTATTGGGTGGGAGATTGACCCAAGGTTAAGGAGTATAGGGTTGCAGCTCTTGGGGCTTTAGGAGCCTGAGCCCTGAACACTGCTATTTCTTGGGTCAATCCCGCACCCAGTAATGGGTACCACAAGGGATTATTCATACTGTAGGTACATCAAGGCCCTATGAACTCCATATACATGAGATTTGCATAGGGAAAATTTAGGGTTTAGGGTCGATAAGGCGAGTTTTAATTCTCTTTTGTGCAGGAGTGGAAGCGTCAATTTAGGCTAAATCAAGGGAATAATTGTCATCTCCACTTTAGGTCGACCCTCTTTTCTTACTAATTCTCGGTAGGGAATGAGGGAAGATAGTATCTGGGGATTAAATTCATTTATCCCATACGAAGTACCAGTAGATTTGAAGGGTTCCTTAAGGGGGGTTGGTAATTATTCTCATGGCCGAAGGAAACCCTAAACCCTAAACTCTAAACCCCAAACCCTAAACTCTAAGGGAAGATACAGCAAAGTTGAGCCAACGCCCAAGCGGATTGAACTTGGGGAGCACAGCCAAGTTGTTGCTGTGAGTATATGAGCTGTAGTCTTAATTCCTTAAAGGGGGGATTTGTAGGGAAAGATGTAGGGGACTACTATGGGAGTTATGAGTGAGAGTACTCGAAGTTTAGACTATAGCTCACATGGCTTCTGAGTTGCACTGCTTAAAGATTTGGCGCAAGGCTGGGATTGATGACTTCTGGTGCTCATGCGGATTCTACTTGCATCAAGACACCTCGATGCCCCAAATCCATGTAATATGTGCTTGCACCCCTTAAAGGTTGTACTCGCAAGCATTTGCGAGGCCGAATAATAGATCCCTCGGCCCCTGGTCATATGACAGAGCCTACTGGGCAGGGACGCCATTGCCAGGGACGGAGCTTCTCCTGCCTTTGGCCCCAGGGGCCATTGTTTCACCGGGTGACATTGCTCCTTACCGTCCCAAGGAGTTTCCTTAAAGTATTTGTAGCCATGCACCTCAGCTATTAAAACAATGATGGACCCTGCCCGGCCCATTCAACATGATGATGACGATCGCGATTATAATGGTGATGATGACGGTAGTGATGATGATGACGATGATGGCGCTGACAATGATTTAGTCTGGCCCTTATGTAAAGAGTTTGCCGGATATCACGCGGGACAGCTGATAACATAGGGAGAAATTCGGTCCTGAACGCCGGAATGTCATTCCATGGCTTCTGAGCTTAGGGATCAGGATTTTAGGGTTGGGCTTCCAAACTTGAGGCCATCAGAATTCTCCGAACATGTTCGTTAAAATATTCAATCCCTCAAAACCACCCCTGAACCCCTGGAGATCTTGCTTGGGACGGTAAAGCTTCTCTCAGCCTCCAAAGGGGGCGTGAGTTGAGGAGAGCCAATTTTTTTTAGGAAGGTGGGGGTTGTGGGTTTAGGGTTTAGGCTGGAAGGCTAGAAATCAGTTCAGTGAATGTCTATTACAGGAAGACATATGGAGATGAGCATCAGGTAAGCCAGGGGCCGCGAAGATATGTAGGATTCATAAAAGTGTTGTGCGGGTTCACATTGGGCATGGCACAGGGGTCATTTTGATAAATACCCCTTTTGGGTTTCCTTAACTTCTCATATCATGGAGTGCAGGGTTTAGAGTGCAGGATTTAGGCGTTAGGGGGCTACCCAAAATGGGGCCCTAAGTGTTGGAAAGACCCATGTACTTTGAACTAGGAGGTGCGGAGCTTAGAACCGTCATCCAGCCTCCGGCTCTTTGTTGGTGAAAGGTTCCTGAGTTTATAACAGTGACATGTGAGTTAAAGTCTAAACTCCTTAAAGGGAGTTCTATTTGGGAAAATCTAGGGGACTCTTATAGGGGTTATTAAGGGGGATGCTACTGTCGGAGTTTAGATTATTTGACATGTGTGACAGTACCGTACTGTAAAAGCCTGAGTAGTCTCGGATCTTGCTGGCTTGGATTCCCAATACCATTGTCATGCAACATCCCCGGATCATTTGCGCCCGTACGTTGGGCGGTGGGTCAGGTTCCTGCTCCTTCATTCTTGAGAGTCTCTGTTCCGGACGAAGTCAAAATGACAATGGATGATGTCTTGACACATGTCATGACTGGTGCATTTAGCCTGAGAACCTGCCGAACAACCTGAAACTCCAATCCCCAAAGCCCAAACCCTCAACCCCAAACCCCAAACCCAACTCGTAGGCAAGAAGGCTGAAACCAGAATTTGCTGACCTAGGTCATTGGGCAAGTTTGCAAACGATCATCAAGGAGCCTAAGCCCTTAACCGGTAGACCCTAAGCCCCAGAGAAATTTGCTTCCATGCTATAGCTTTCTGCGTTACCTCGCCGCAGTGGACGATTTGGGTCTCCAGTTTTTGGCCCTATAGTCAGATTCTGAGCCATTCGTGCTCCAAAGCAGCAATGGATCCACGCACCACCCGGAACCCTAAATGAAGAGAACTTATGTGTTGGGGCTTATGAGGTATGCAGGGATGTAAAGAGTTTGGGGATCGGAGCGCAGCGTGCAGGTTAAGGGCTTTGGAACTCTATTTTCTGCCCTTGGAGATTTCCATTTTTGTTATTTAGACATTTCCATAAGTGATAGGCTCCACCTCATACAGCCTCACATGGATTAGGGTTGGGGGGATAGATTCCTTTGGAACCTGGAAGGCGAGATCCCCCATAGTTGCCTTACAATCACCAATATCCCTGAGGGTACCATGTTTGGAGAAATCCTCCACATCTTGAGCGACCCTGTCTACGCCAGTCTACGCACGTATGGTAGCAGGATCGATCGCGGCATCAAATCAAACACGCAGGAGCTGTGGATTCTGTAAGAGCCCTGTGCAACCTGCCCGACACCTTGGATCCTAAACCCCTAAACCGTAATGAACCCTAAACTCCTAAACTCTAAACCACTAAATCGCAGTGAGCCCTGAGCCCTATTGACCTTGAAAGGCTCACGCACCCCGTGGATGAGACTTGGATCCTACCAGGTACGGGATGGAAGAGCTTCACAAAAGGAAGCCTCACCGCCCCCGGTTGCATGATGGAAGGGATCACTTTACAAGTTCAGTGATTCCGAATCCGCGACTGCGTCTCACTTCCCAACGACCGTGAGGGAGGGCAGAAGTGCGAAAAAGGGTCGAGGGAATCTTCCACTGGCGATGAGATGATGTGAAATAGTGGCAACTTGTATTGTATGTTTGTAACCCCCTAAAAGCCATGTGGTAAGCCTAGTGACCCTCATCATGAACGTAACTCCCCCTAACCCTCCAAGCGAAGTTCAGGATGTAGGGTCGAGGCTTAAGTTTTTCAAGTTAAAGAGCAATGCCACTTCTCTTTGGCTCTGACCTCGAGCTGGTTTAGGGTTTCGGGGTAGCTATAAGTTGCCGCACCTACCATTGCTGATAAGTCTTCTGAGTGGTGAGTAGCCTAAACCCTACGATTTGAATACTGCCTCCAACCTAGAAACCTCCCCAGTGTTGTTGCTATGTTACCCTCAGCAAGTCTTATGCATGACTATTATATGGTGGGCGCGGTATCCCACCATATGTAGCAGCCTGAATAGTTGCCAATGCTGTTCCCATGCAAGCTTACATGGCTATAGCATAAAGCACCCCAAGACCTATACTGCGTAGGCCCCTACCAGGGCCGTCCCATTAGACCCCCTAGATAGACCCAGTCTTCTTTTCCGTTTTGATGACTTTGATGCTCCATTAGTCTAATTGTATAGGCCTGCCCCGAAGCCTTAAGCCCTAAGACCTTCTTGCCACAATAGCTATCTTTATAGGCTTTTTGAAGCACAGCATCTGTAGACTCACCTCATCATGATCATGCAGCCTTGGCCCCCCGGCTCTGATAACATCATGAGTGCTTCTCTGCGTAATTGTTGGACACGATGTTACAACAAGATGCCCTTGAGGAATAGGAAGCTGCATCTGCCAGTTCTGGTAGCTCTGGGTAAGACGATTCACAACATTCCCACTCCGCTCTTGTTTCCTATTTGCTTGTGTGGTGTGCTGAAGGGGTATTAGGTACTGTGGGGAGGTGTCTAGCAGGGCGAAGAGATGAGCAGACATCTTTTACGGTTGCAACATATAAGCAGACATCGGCGGTCAAAAAAAAGCTGCCTTTCCACACTGGTGCGACTGTCGGTTGCCATATTGTGGACCGAACGCCGGGATCAAAGAGCGCAACCAGGAAATTCCACATTTTGCTAGCTGTTTGTAGTTTGGTTGAGCATGCGCTGTCTCGTGAGCTCGTTCTTTCAAACCTCTGGATGCCCACATGTTTTGTGAATGGGAAGCTCGGTTGAGTCAAGTTGAGTCGGTGATATCGCTCTACTCTGTCAGCATGAGGCGATGGTTTCCGTGTCTCGGACAATCCGATAGGCCGATACGTCCCAATGCCGGCACATGGAGTCCCAACAAAAGCACGGGGTAAAATGAACTGGGGCACGTTTAGTAGTTTAATTCTTGTACACTTGTAGACTGATTGGGGCAAAACTTCCCCAGCTATTTCGATCTCCTTGCTCTAAGCACTTGGTGCTTTGCCGCCGCACGGGCATGAGCATGTTCCATTTTTGGGCTGCCGAGAGCCTAGCTGCAGAGATGCCAATTGTGCAGGCAACCACGTGACCCACATAGCCGCCTGTGGGGTCCTGTTGAAGTGAAGACCACAAATGCTCAGCGACACGGAGAACACAGAGCTTGCGTTCTACGATTACGTTTGGCTGCCAGCCAGAGTTGTGGGCTGCAGCAGGAGGACTCCTTGAGTGTCGCTATTCCTTTGAGATTGTAAGTTCCAGTGCAAGATCCGCAAGCAGCCCCAGGGCCATCCGTCACCGACGCCTTAAATCGCACGCAATATGAACATGGTTGCAGAGATTGCAGAGCCACGCGTGAGTACATGAGTATGACATGGTGGCGTTGATGCTCAATTCACATCTGACATGTCATTTGCGACTGTAGTTAGGTCCATTTGCGAATGCAAGTATATTGCTAGAGGCGCAACCACAGCGTTGACAGCATCATGTCTTGCATTAAGGCAGGTGCCTTCTCATCATATGAGTCTTGACAAGCAATCGGCGATGCAAGTCGCAAAGGGTTCACCATTCGTGACGTCCAAGTAAATACCAGTGTTAGAATTTAGACCCTCATTGAAGTGAACATTCTTTGGCATTTTCCAATTTAGAGAGCCCCAGGATCACGAAGCGTAAGCTCTGCAGCAATGGACGTCCCACGTGCGGCAGGGGCACAGCAATCTCTTCTGCCCAAGGCAGGTAGTCCTCCACAGCATTGCTTTGGCTTTGACACACACTTATTGCTGATGATGCAACATTTCAGACCGTGCCAGGGAGCAAAGAAAGGCCAGCGAGCAGACAAAGGATTCCTCTCGTTCGAAGAGGCAGGCAGCATGGACTCCGTCTTATGATGGCACAGTTATCTGAAAAACCGTGCCCCCGAAGCCATAGATGCCATGCCATAGAACGTCGCGCTTCATTATAAGCCCTGCTATTTTGAGATTCTAGCCGCTTGGTGATGATTATCTTGGGTGGTGCCCGCCTCACACAACAGCTGCTTTCAAGTATTCCACAAGTACCAAAAAGCTTTCAAGATAGAGGGCAATACCAAATCAAGGCCATGCACTCATTTCCATGCAATTCGGAGGGCGCTGCTGGGACCTCCCTGGCGCTGCTGGTGTCTGGTGCAGTTGGGACGGGTGTGCTGGCGCTTCCCTACGGAGCACGATCCCCAAGTCTCAGGCTGCAACATGTTTCTCAAAACTATGGGCCGCTGTTCGTAGTGGGGACTGCAACTTTGGGGACTGTGCATAGGGGTAACTTGATTCTGCGAAATGGTGTATCAACAGTATTGATTCATGCTAGGCTATCTGTTTCTTCGAACTGAGAAACAGCAAGTTTGCAAGAGATGCCTTTTTTCTGTACAGGTGTATCTTCTACCTTTGAACCCGGAAGATACAGCTGATGGGCTTCAATACCTCTGCTCCATCTTCATGTATGATGTGAGCATTTCTACCGAAAGGGGTTCATCTTAAATACCTCCAAATATTGTACTCCTTACTATGGAGACCTCCAACCAGGGACCCCAGATTGTTGGAAACCCTCAAGTGGCTTACGCTCTCTGACTCCGCGTTGAGGGATCGAGTAGGTCCTACATGCAGACTCAAGTGAGTAGCAGTAGCATTTTAAGATGCAAGAAGGGTTTGTACAGTCTCCAATGTAGACTGAAACGTTATTCTCCTTATGGTATGGTCCTTGGTTTCGAGTCAGATGGGATTCCCCTTTTCAGGTGTGAGTGCTTCGTGCTGCTCAGGCGGAGGTTTTGCAGCAGCACAAGACTTGAAGCCACAAAAAACGAACGGGTCGAGGCAGTGACAGTTGGTCGCAGACGTTGCAGATTATCAAAGCGTTGCGACTGCGTGCATCGCCGCTGATAGTACGTTGAGTTTATGCAGGAAATCGGCTTTGCAGTCGCAGCTGACAGATTTTTTGTTGGGGAAATCTTCAAACATGATTTAGAGAACACGAGACCGCAATGGCGGCTGAATTGACACGAACCTGCAAACTATTACCTATCCGTAGGGAAACAAAATGTCTGCCTACTTCACAGCGCAGTGAAAAACGCAAGTATGGCAGGCAAAAGAGGCTGCGCGCAGAGGAGGCGGATGTATTTCGCCGCTAATGTCACCCACCGTAACCTGCTGCTGCAGGGTCAGAATCCGAGCGCGACATCCGTGCCCAACAAGCAATGTCAGGAAGTGTGGTACGTGAGACGATGCACGACGAAGTTCTGTTGTCCAAGCCTTGCCATGCGATGGATTTCGGTACTGCAGATGTGCATGTTGCCTTTGGCCAGCAACCGGAACCGTCACACGCTTCCTAGCCGTAACAACTGATGATGGACTTGGCCAGCCGCGGCGGGATGGGGATGCTCCCGCAGGCATGGATGGACTTGGCCCACATTGCGGTGGTTGTGGCATCATGGTCATTCGAAGCAGCCTCCATGCACTGCTCGGAAGGTTCCAGGGCAACCTGGGGCGACGATACAAAACAGCAGGCTACTTCCAGAAAATGATTTCTGGAAGGCTCATGGTGATCTGTGCTTGGCATGGGGTCTGATGTGCGAATTGCTGTTGCAAACGAGTACAGTTCGTGTTCTGAAAGAACGGACGGCATTGTCAAGCACTGCTCTATTTGGTGGGAACGCTAGTGAGCGGATGGGAGTTACACTCACGATTTCCAGCTTCTTGCATGGGCCAACTTTTTGCCTTTCGTGCCGCGCCTCCGTGATGCTATCATCATCCCGTCCGCGCACTTCCGGGTGCTACTCCTGTGCCGCTCCGATTGCCGTTGCCCTTGGTGCCTCGCAATTTTGGTGGCGCGGTCGTCAGTGTTTAGGTTGACTGGCGCTTTGGCACTGAAGCAGCAAGTTCTTCCGAACGCTTGCGTGCCATCGGCCGGACGGTGTTCGCTCCTCCAGCATTGCTGGCCGTGGCGGCCCAACGCGCCTACACCAGCTAAGGCTCGCAGGAGCAGGCAGCACTGATGGGGAGCCGCCGGAGCTGCATGAGTTGCTGGCCACACGTCTCTGGAAAGGCTGGCCCCGCCGCAACGTGCCGCAGCCGAACAGCGGTCCCCGGAACTGCGCTTGACCTTTGCAATTAGATATACGGGTGACGAAAGTTGTTGATGTGGCGACGTGGTTTGCTGTGTGCGTAGTTAAGGACGTGAAGCCATGGCAGCAGCCGAGGGTTTGATTGGTCGTCGCAAAAGATGTGAAAGAAAGCTTTGCCAAGACGAGGTACGTCGATATTACTTTGAACAAATTTCGGGACCTGAGCCGGTTAGAATTCCTTTTGGCCGCATCCGTCAAGAATAAACCCACATTTGCCGGAGCGAGACCCGACCAAGTCTTCTTCGAGTTTGATGGCCAACGCTGGATTGCAAGCGTTGATTTGCGGAAAGGTTTTGATTGAACTAGGCATTGTTCGATGCATCGCGCCAGCAAGGGGTGTCCAATGACCATCTGAAACTTTGGAGGAAAACAACTTGCATTTCACGATGGTTCCCATATAATGATGTCACCAATGCTTCATGCGATATTGTTGTGAAAATTTGGCACTGCCAATCTGCAAGCAAGCAGAAAATTGGTCACAAATGGCCAGGCAAAATTCAGTTGACATTACAAGAGCCAATTGGCCTCCGTCATGCGTGATGCTGCGTCGACAGGCCCATTGTTTTTTGTCACGACAATATGGGACGTCTCAGCGAGTTTGCCTGCGCATCCTTGACAAGGGACAGACTGCCTGTCGTTTGAGTTCGACATGTATGTCTCTTACATTCTCCTGCTGAATGCTTCGCACCCGAGACAGACAGAGTTCAGCCCTTGTTGCATTACTGTATGTAGGTTCATGTAGGCGCGGCACCGCGACTGACCACATTGATGTCGTGTGATCCAAAAGGATGCCGCAAACGCAATCCAAGACACATAGAGGTTTCTGTTTCATGTGCTCAGTGGGCCGGTTTTGGCAATTCATGTTGGTCGCATCAAAAGCCAAAAGCTGTTTTGCAGTCCGTGTTATCGGTGTTCAGAATGCAAACGATTGGGGGCCGTGATGACGCACGGGTCGTTCAAAACGCACGACATGTACGATCCCATTTGCGCTGGGTTGCAGCATAGTACATGTCTCGCACGATGACTCCATGAGGTTATATCATACAGGTGTGCGGGTAGGGTTCGACTCGCCTGCCTGATCGCAATTTTTTTTTCCCGTGAATGTTATGGCATCGCAACCGCGCCCACAATGATGCGCGCATCCCAGATCTTCCCAGGTCGCTTGTGTATGTGCAAAGCTGATTCTCTCGAGCATGCTGGGCATCAGTGCTCAGCGAAACGCGTTGCCCGGCTGCGGAGGGCAAAGGCATCCCAACATGTTAATTTCCAACGCCATAAGTCTGCACAATCTTGACCGCAGACGGTAATGCCATATTGCTTGAAACATCATCAACAACACCCATTGCCTCAAGGTTTTTGAGCGCTTAGTATTGGCACGTCTCATTCTCAGGGTTGACCCCCATCTTGATGAAAGCCAGGCCAGCTTCCGGTTTGGGGCAGAGGAACACATGTATACATTGGCCGAAGCCCTTAAGTTGCGTAGTCGCGTCTATCGATGTGCGGAAAGCCTTCCACATCGCGTGGAGGGATGCAGTGTTGCTGAAACTTATTGAAATGGGGGTTGCCGGTTGTACGTGGTCTGTTATTGCAGACCGTTTCACTAGCACAACAGCACGCGCGGTTGTAAATGGCTCTGCGTCCTCACCTTGGACCGAAATTGCGGGCGTGCGACAAAAGAGTGTCCTTGGCCCTTTACTGTTTTGCGCGGATGATGTCGTGGTTCTGGCAGATAGTGTTGTCCACTTACAGCGGGCGTGGCGCGCGGTTGGAGCCTGGGGCACGCAGTTGGCATTGGCCCTGACAAAACTGTTGTTATGGTTCTTGGCTCTGGGTCGTTTGATTTCCATTTTTCCGTGCAAGGAATTGCCGTCCGGTGCTTGTCGAACACATACTTGGGCGTGACGTTTCAGACATATCGGAAAGAAACTGCATGTTGAACGACTTGGAAAACGGCCGCCAAAAAATTACCATTTCTTGGATCGGGCTGAAAATCGTCAGTTGCACACTGGCTTTTGCAACGGACTGTTTCGGACGTATGTTTCGCCGTCCATCATTTATGGAACCCAGTTTCTGGATGCAAATATTTCGAGATGTTGGCAAAAATTGCGGCAATGGGGAAGGAGTTTGTTTGGGTTGGCCGGCTGGCGCACCTGGCGCAACAGCCTTGGGCAAACTGGGTTGGGCACTTTCTTGCCATGGAAGCCAAAAGATTGTAATATGGCTTGCTTGCCCAACTGAGTGCTGCCAGCACACACACTGTCCGTCGTGGCTTGGCAGAACGGGTCTTCCAATTTGCCTCGAATTGTCCAAATTCCTGGGCTCATGTTAAAGCGCAGGAAATACGCTATGACGGCGGGGTGTTTCCAAACTCATTTGGTATCGCGGCTGGCGTGAGTATGGGGCAGGTTGGCTTCTGGAGCCGCCGTTAGATGCATCCGGCCATCGAGCAATGTGCTCCACGCCAGTATGGTGCTGGGTTGACAGCCGTGCCCTTGCTTGCAAAACTCCAAGCTGCCTTCCTCCACCTTCCGTGCATGGACACTGGCCCGTTGTGGCCATGATCCGCTCCATGACTGGAGAAACGCTCGTCACCGCCAAATGCACAGCCCCAAATGTCCTTGTGGTGCCACACGCTGGACGTTTTTGCGCAGCATCCATTCATGCCCCTGTCTGCTATTGCCAACAATGGTTGAGGCGTTTGGGTTTGCAACGCGTGCTTCAGTTTGGTGACGCGGAGCTGCTAAGACGGGTCTTTGACCTCAGGATTGTTATAGTTGGTCGCTCTGCTGTGCATGCACATGTGCGGTATGTTGCTTCTATATGCCAAGTGGCGCGTTCCTTGAGAGAAAGGTGATCAGATATGGGTGCTGCATCTCCGAAGCCCATTTGGCACCGGACGCATTGGTTTGCGCCATGGTCCTTGCCTGTTTGTCCGCTCTTTCTTACCTTTTCGTCATAGCGAGCAGTTCCAAAGCAAGGGAACTCTGATGTTAAAATGCGTGCTCTCCACGGCAGTGCAGCAGGCGATTGGCCACACGGCACTAGGCCGAGCACGTGCTGTGCCCGGGCCAGCGCAAAGTCGGGTGCCAGCCTTGGACGAGGTTCTGGCACTCGCACCTGCCGATTCCGTCAGCCGGCTCCCACTGCGCTGACTGACCGGCCCTAAACCGGGACCGCGCGATAGGAACCGACC
>CAJNIZ010023191.1:2937-17142 GCA_905231905.1 Symbiodinium pilosum | reverse complement strand
CCCTCGGACTTTTATGCCTGCACGCTCAAACATGCGGAAGAGCTGCTTGGAGCCCCCTCGACGCCGAACGCGACGAGGCGGCAATGGCGAGAACACAAGCTCCCAATTTGCCGCTGTGCTGGCTTCTAGAAGGGCAAGGTGCAATTGGGGCAAACAGCTGTTCGGAGGGTCGCCACCAATGTCATACGGCGAAGCATGAACCCCAATATCTCATGCGTTGTGGCTGCTCGCAAAACATGCGCCAGCGCGTTTTGGTGACTTGCGCCTCCAAACTGCATTTTGATGACGTGCGCATCCAAAGCCCCATGGTTGGCTATGCTGTGCACGCTTGCTTCTTGTTGTATGCTGGATTGTTCCTTGGGCATGCAAGCACTGGGGTCGACTCCGATAATTTTGACTACGTGGAAACATGCCGGCGAGGAACTTCCGGTGACCGTAGCTAAGCAAGGGTGGGTAATTATCCACAATTCCCAGTTTCTGTCAGGTTCACATGCTGCCGTGCCTGCGTCAGGCCATGCTTGCCCATGGCCCGGTGGTTGCAAGCGCGGAGATGCCAGTGGAAACTCCCGCTGGAACGCGGCCTGCAAAAATGCACGTGGAAGCCGTACGTTTAACGAACAGGGCGTCTGGCAACCGTTCTTGGAGAAAAGCGCCGCAAAAACCACGGATAAGCACCGGTAGATGGTCAAATGCGCTTCCACCACATGCAACGCAAAGTTGATTGGACTTTTTCTGAGATTTCGGATTCGGACGGCGAGCGTGCGCACGACATCTGCAATGGGATTTCGCGATTGGTACAAGAAATTGGGGCACTGTACCAGTGTGACAAGAATTGGGCCAACCCCAAAAAATGAAATATTCACGTGCTTGGGATACCTTGGGAGCTTGAAGGTGAACTGACCACATTCCGAGGTCAGTTGTGTTGGCATTGGCTTGTCGTTGACGCTTTTCGCGCTGGCAGGCTGGAGATTTTTTGGATAGCAGACCTTCAGCGACCAGTGTAAAATCGAATTCAACAGACACCCATCGAAGTGATGTGTTTACATCCGGGCAGGTGTGGCGACCTATGCATCGAACACCATTTTGTTTGACTGCGTGAAGGAAACAGGACATGGACGCAACCTTAGCCATTATGTTTGACGCCAGGGTTTTGTGATGTTTTGAGTTTAGAAAATGTTATGCACCCAAAGCATCTTTGGATGCTTAGGTTCTTACGGCCAGTTAATGTTGGACATCCTTGGCAAGCCCGGCCCTGTGTCGCCGATGGACCCGTGCAGCATCAATTATGACAATGTGGCTTTGATACCGATTAACACAATGCAGGTCTGGGGCAATGGTCCTCGACATGTTTGTGTTCATCGAGGCGCGAGTGAAAAAACGCTACGAGTCGTCAGGTCATGCTAGGTGTGGTGGACGTGTGAGGATGAAGCAGGCCATTGTGCGTTGTTGGCAGGGGTTGGGAGCAGTGGCAACCTACATTGTCTTCATCATGGACTACGTCCCCCAGGCCACAACCGAGTCAGAATGCGCATCTTTGTTGATTTATTTTCCGTTCATGCAGCACTCAACGTCATTGCGTGAGATTCGTGACAGGTATGCGCATTGTGGGGTGATGACCACTGGTGCACAGACAAGCTGAATGTTGCACAGCCCTGAGGTATTCGGAGTTGTGGAGGCATGTGCTCATCAATAAGAACTGTTCGATTGATACAATTCGGGTGAACCATATCGGGGCCGTATGAATGAACCGTCTCTTCTCATCTGGCCCTTATCCCGCAAAAATGGATTGTTGTGCGTGCAAGCATGCTTTCACCGACGTCGCTTGCATCATTTACCAGCTTGTGATAGCTTGTGTCCTGCAAGGCATGGGCCACGGCGCTAGTGGTGTGGCCCCTGAGTTGCCTCCGCGGTCTCTCAGCGCTCAGGCGCCCGTGGGCAATAACACCAGGGTCTCTTTGGGGTCCTTTCTGGTTGTGGTCCTCATGGGTTAGGTTGCTTACGTTGTTGCAGGTACACATCAACATGCAGCATCGCAACCATTCTGTTGACCTCGGTCGTCGTGATCATCAAGGCTTGTGCTTGTTTGCACATAGATTTGGACCATTTGCGGTTACTAGCATTGCGCCGCAAAACAATTCAACTATGTTGTCTACAGCGTCCCACATGGTTTTTGCACTTCCTGTGCCAGGCTCCAATCCATTTCCACGCGAAGGGCGATTCTTTGCAACATGTGCTCGGGGAAGTGACGGGCCTCAGCATACCTGCAGCTCCCGCAGCTCTGAGAGCATTTGAATTTAATGGAGTTGGGACACAAGGGTGTAACGTGTAACGTTTGCCCGTGTAGACCTTCTGTACACCTAGGCCTCAGCTGCCCCTGTGCCAGAGACAGTCTCGAAGCGATGTGGGTATTCCCAGACCCTCTGTAGGGTCAACTGTACACCTATGCAAAGTTGCCGCTCCCATCACTCCCCACCATGCCATGTGTCTGAAAAGCTGTCGTTATTGTTGTTGTTGTTGTCGTCTTTGAGATGCGCCATTTTGCCAAGGTGCATTGGAACATGAGCGGCTTCCAGGCTCTCATGTTGCAACCTTTGGGGCCCATCGATACTTTTCCATTTTGACCTAGCTATTACTGCCACCCTCCAGATCGTGGCATCAGAAGCCTTTGCTGGTGCCAGGTGCTGTCGATGGCATGTTTCGCCTTCATGACGCACCTTGGTGCTTTCTAACCGTGAGGGGGATGAGGGCACAGGATGTGCGAGTATGGCAGGAAGCCCCACCAAAAACAACATAAAATAACGTTTGCATAGCGGCTTTTTGAAGCTGACGTAGTTTTAGAAATGGCCCAGGTTTTGCAGGTATTGCTTCATAGGACTGCAGCTGCTGCAAGTTTTTTGAATCACGAAGCCCGCATTTGTCTCATATTCTTTCTCTAAGGCACACGAACTCGCCAGAGATCGCGTTGCGCTTTGTGGGTGGCCCAAAACTGGCACGTAAGGCTACGGAGTGTCGTCGTTGCCAGTTGGTCAGAGGGGATCTCATACAAGCAGCGCGTTCGCTTTTCACAAGGAACTGTTGCGGTGTATGTTAAGAAGTGGTGCATTTCCAGGCTTTTCTGCTTAGCAGTCCTACTCGGGATCTGCAGGGATCGCCGTGAGATCATGTGGCAGCCAGGGTCAAGGCTTTCCCGTCCATGGGCGGTCCATCTAGGGCTTACAAGAACATAGCAGGTAGCCACAAGTTTGCAGAGTTGTCCATGATTCACATCTGTTAACATGTTGCGTAGGCGTAGGCGCCATCTGCGTGTGGCCGCAGGTGCTGACTATTCAAACGTGCCTTTTGTGGGCCGTCTACTGTGCCATTGCTGTGTGTGGGTACCTGTCGTTCCTCGGTGACATCAAGCAGGACAGTCTGCGTGCTTGTGGTCTGACTTTCGGCACCTTCCGGCTTCGTTTGTGGTGATGGGATGTGATGGGAGAGCTCGCCAGGATTTTCTCACAAATTACGAGCTTCGCGATACGCTGATCGTTCTCCTGCCACATTTGCGCCACTTGCGCCACCATGGCGCCAACTTCAGATGGCAGACGCAAGGATACTCCAGACTCTAGCCAGTTTGCATCTCCGAATGGGCCTGATTCATTGCACCAAATGCACCAGAAGTGACACCTGAATGTCTGTGGCCAGGTGTTATGTCGATGCCTGCTCTCTTCCACGCTGGTGTGTCGATCTTGGTCGTGCTAGCATTTTCCAAGGTACCGGAGGCTTATGGCTTATCTCCTTTTGTTGGCTTGCCCGAGCTTTAGGTCAGTGGGCCACAACCTGAAACCTAGTTTGCCAGACGAGGTGTACGGATGAGCCTTTAGGTCATGGTGCGGGCGGTTGGAGGAGGAGCGGCAGCAGAAACCAATGCCGTAAGATCAAGATTCTTACTGCATGTTCTAGATGTGTATCCAGGCTGTATGGAGTGAATGGGCTATCACTACGACAACACTTTACTCCGACGACTTCATCCGTGCCTCTCGTGTCCAACCACCCCAATGAGCTCAACAAAGCACTGGGTAGTAGTACTTGTGCATGGAAAAGTTATTGTTGGTCCATTGTCGGGTGGCCACTAGGACGGATCAGCAGGCAACGTCTTCTAGTTCCCTACATTGCAGCGAGGTTCGCATGTCCCATCAACATGTTCCCGGCGATGCAGGCTGGGCAGTTGCACCCTGCGTTTCTCTATAATGTTCGGTCAGAGCCCTCATTTTCCTGGCTGCTGTTCTTGTGGCTGTTACTACTCTGGATGTGGTAATTTCAGGCACTATTCAATGTCTTAGAGGCACTGCGAGGGCCGCAAGCTCAGCACATGAGATGAGCAGCAACGACATGTGGGGAGCTTTTGTTCATATACAGAACAGAATGGAGAAAAGCCTCAAAAGCGGCCTAGTTGTTTCGCAGGTCTGCCTACGATGTGACTTGGAACCCTAAAACTGAACCCCTGGGAGTTCGAACCTCAGCCAGAACTGAGGAGGACGCCCCATGAGGACAGTGTACTTACTGCTCATGGGGAGTTCGGTTTCATTTTGCGGGAATTAGCCCACTGGAGGCCGTTGAAGACCCGGCATGAGTGCGTGAGTGCAAGCAGCACTGTATTGCAATGCCCTGGTGTTTTAGGGCCAAGTGGGCTGAGGAGGGCAGGGAACCTGAGATTTGAACATGTCTGTGTGTCTCGGTCCATTTTTGGGGGCTCCCGAGAATACACTAGCTCCCCCATGAGTGTGGCGTGGATCAGAGGACTCTTACTTTGAGAGCATTACTGAACTTGTCTCTCCCAAGCCTTTTTTGCTAAGATTCTGTCCTTTGCAACCAGGGCGAAATAGAGTTCCATGGTAGTCCGGTGGTCTCCGGGTTCCTTTTTGCAGCCTTTGGGCGGCGAAGCAACGACTGCATGCTATTGCCCTTGCCAAGAGTGTGCAACCCAGAAAGAGTCTAGCCCGGGTCGTGAGGGTGACATTCTTGAAATTGAGGTTCAGCTAGTAAGAATGCAAAGGTTCATGGATCCTACATGCACCACGACGAGTATCGAAGTACAACATGTGCCCCTGGGCATACCTGCAGCAGCTATCCCGACCTCTGTGAGAATTCTACGTACCCATCTGGCACCCTTAACCTGAAGGCTTATGATGCGCATTGCTTTGAGGCACGCAGGCGACAAAACCACAAAGCTTAGTCTGCGCATCTACGACGGTGGGCTGCGCCTATGCCGCTCGACCTCGACGGCGCCTGCTTTCCCACAGCTTGGCGACCATGAAAACGCTCATCCATGTCTAATCGAGTGCCGGGGCCAGCAGTTTTGGAGATGCTTCTAGTGTTGCCCAAAATGGACATAACTGAGCTACACTATAAGGAATAGGTTTGGTACGGCTGCCTCAGACTGTGTGGAGCGGGTGAAATGCAACAACGAGGCGAAAGCGCCTGCTGTTGCAGTAATCCCCTCCCCCTAATGAGAAACACCTTCACCACCCCCCTAATATTCAATACTCCCATTATGTTATAAATCATAATAGATGGGAGTATTCAATGTTAGCGCGGGTGGGGCGCTTTCTATTAGGGGGAGGGAACACATGGCAGCAAGCCACGAGCCCCAGAATGCCAACCGTGCAACCGTGCGAAGGAGCGCCTCTACGACATGCACCAAGTGCGCATTCCCGTCACTACGGCGGCCTTCTCGCTGGTGCGGGGTTGTGGGTTTAGGGTTTATAGCCCCCCTTAAGTAGATAGAATATGGGGTATATGGGGATCTTAGTATAATCTACCCAAAGCCATATTCTATCTACTTAAGGGGGGCTATAGGGTTTAGGGCTGTGGTCAGGTTGATGGACTTGTGGGCTGAGGGCAATGGAGATGTGTTTAGCTACGCGCGGCATGTTGTCAATCTTAGAACTTCACTTCTAGAGCCCTGAAGGGTCGATGGTGTTCTGCAGACAGTGCAAGTCAAAACAAATTCAACTTACGTCAACCAAAAGCCCATGTCTAAGAAGTGCGCTCAGGCCTCGGCCATTTTTTGCTGTACTTCACATTTTCTTCGAGCTAAGTTGCCCCTCGTTAAAAAAGGGGGGGCCGTAGAGCACAGCTTCTCCTAATCTTCCCAGTGGATGTCAGGGCGCAGGCTTGAAGAAACAAGCAGCAGTTGGTCTAAACTCCTTAAAGAGGGATAAAAGTAAGGGGTGATATAGCGGACTTACTATAGAGGTTATGAAGGGGGATGCTAGGAGTTTAGACTATAGCTCACATGCTCCTTGACCTGCACGGCCCCTTAGGCAACGAAATACATGATAAGCCATCACAAGACAAAAGGAAGGCGAACGTAGGAACACATTTAATAGAAGCAATCCCCCGCCCCAAGTAAAAAGAAAGTAGGAACATGTTAAATAGGAGCGAATTAAAGCCCCACTCGATAAGGATTATAGTATAGTCTTTGGGGTTCTACTAAACTGTAAACCCTTTACCCCCACCCCCCCGCACTTCCCCCCCCCCACTTCCCCACCCACCCACCCCCAGTCTCCCCGCCCACCCCCAGTCACCCCGCCCCCCCACCCCCCCACCCGTCTAATCCCTTGTTCGAAGGCCTGCCCTGTTGGCTTCACATGGCTGTGTCATGATTGCTAGTGTCAAAAGGATGCGTGGGAACTCTGAACATACATACAAACACGCACATATACATATATATAGATATAAGTAAATCATGATCGGTTTTTGCTGTTGTTCGCTAGTACTGCTCGTGCTTGCTGTATTATTGTAGGCTTTTCATTGTGGTGGCATTGGCATTCACTTTAAGCCTCCTTCCTGGTACCACTGGGCTTGAGTTGAAGTACAGAGGGCATAATCCTGAATCCTAATGCAAGTTCAAGGGTTTAAAGTTTAGGGTTCAGGGGGTTCCTCTGCTGGAGTTTGTAAGTTCCCTACCATTCCGGAAATTTGGAAGACTTCATGTGGGGGAGATCCTTTAGTTGAGAGCTTTGCGGAATAAAGCTTTACAAGGCGCCGTTACCTAGACATTGCAATGTAGTACCCTTTTGGGCTTCTAAATAAAAATCCAAACCCCGAAACCATACCAAAGCCCAAAAAGGAACTACGTCGGCATCATGCCATGAGAAATATGTAATTCCAAGCCACAAGTGGCAAAAGATTCGTGCTCTGAATCATAAACCCGAAGCCCCAACCCTGAAGCCTAAACCCCAAATGGTAGTTTCCTTGAATAAGGGGACCCCAATGTAGGACACTAAAATACTATAGTCCTTATTATGGGGACCCTTAAAATGGGTGCTCCTAATTTTGAGAAACCCCCAAATACAGAAATCTGCCCAAAGCGTGCTTGCAGACCTTGGGCGTGGCTCTAAAGTCACCCCACGTGGCAGACCTCATCGGGCGCTGCCCTCAGATGTTAGAGGCTTGCTCACATGTTTTTTTGTAATGAAAAGTCGCTTTGAAGAGCGTAGAGGGTTTATACAGAGAGATAGGGAGGGGTTGATCATTTAGGAGTCCTTGACAAGGAGCTGAGCAAAAGTTTTGCGTATATAGTAAGTAGGGTTGAGTCATGGAGGCGGTGTGCGGATTCCAGCTTTGAAGGCTTCGGCTTGCTGTTGCACTTCTGCTGGGAGCTGCTTAGACCTAGACCTCAGAAACAGGTCAAATACTCGGCGAAAATCCCAGGGTTTAGAGTCTAGGGTTTATAGTCTCCCTTTAAGTAGATAGCATATGGCTTTGGGTATGTATGATAGGATTCCCATCTCTACTTAAGGCGGACTATAGGGTTTCTTCATGTTGTTGGGCTTCAGCTAGTCGTCCTTCCCTTGTTATCGGCCGCTCGGTTCAGGCTGGTTTGGGCTTCCAATGTTGGGGTCTCCATGAACAGGGGGCCCTCAGTATACCACAGCCCTTTCCCCAAAGCCCCAAAAAGACCCCTTCCTTTTTTAAACCCCCTGATATGCTCTAGAATCTTGAATTCACATGTACTACAAAGGCTAGTTTTCAGAAACGGTCCAAGCCCTAAGTCATAAACTCTAAACGCTAAGCCACAAAAAACCTAGACCCTAAACCCTAAATTCTGGGAGAAAGGAGTTCAGGCTGTAGCACAGTTTGTTTCAGCGCACGGCCTTGGAAAAGGGGATTCGGGTTTAGAGTCTATCCTATCTGATTTCTAGGCCTCGATTCTAAATTCCTTGCGAGAAGCATCCACTTACTGGTTGTTGTGGGGAATGGAGGAAGGGACACCCACACTTGCTCCCTATAAAATTCCCACGAAGGTAGTTTTCATATTCTTTTCCTTTCCATCTTTTTTTCTACCTAAACCCTGGGACCCAGCAAGTCAAAGCTCACATGGAATGAACTCTCTACGCCCAGGACTCTCAGCGCCTATTTCTCATCTCCGTTGATGTTTGCATTTCCCGCGATCATGCCGGGGCTCCCAGTCCTTTTAACCCCAATGTTGGTGAGGGTTCCGAGGTCTAAGCCGCCAATTCATCAGCTCAGCTAGGGCGACAAAGCAACGGCCCAGATTCATCGGGGTTATATAGGGATAATGGCAAAAATGGAAACTACTATATTGGGGTTATATTGGGGTCATATTGGGGTTATATAGGGATAATGGAAAATGAAATGGAAACTACTTAATGACGGATCCTCGAAGATGGCAAGTGAGCCTGAACTTATGGATTCTTTCGAGGGGTCCTTGGAATTAACTTGGCATTGCCTGATTCTTGAGGTATGTAGGGGACGGATCTTCAAGAACTGAACTTGTTCAGTAGATGCGCCGAATGCGATTCAGAAAGTAAGGGGCTCGCAGCGCATGATTCATCTCTTGGACAGTGTGCTGTCAATTGGGCTCATCTTGAGTAACGTTGACGGCAAGGATTGACGATCTCCCGCGGAAACTGTAAGGTCTGGGGGGTTTAGGTGCTCAGACTTTGGGGGTCTGTGGGTTTGGTTGGGCGCAGGGGGCAACAGGTTGGGGCAGGCGGTTGAGGGGTTTTAGGAGCTGAGAGGTCCGAGTGAACTGATTTGGGGGCGTAGAGTTTAGTGAGGACTCGAGATTCAGGTTATAGGTGTGTAGGGTTGAGTGTGGGATCCTGATTAGTGTCGCACCTCCCTCAACAAAAACCCCAAACAAATCTGGATCCTAGCTTGAACTTACATTCAATAGGAGGGATCAGGATCGGCTCAGGTAAAAACTCAAAAGGGTTGCAGCATTATTCAGAAGAGTTGCCGTTTGTAGGGTTTAGGGTTTAGGGCTTAGGGTTTAGGGCACTTAAGCGAATCAGGGGATATTGAATAATGTCGGCAAAGCTTCACACAATTAAGGCTCCCTCTAAAAGGAGGTTATTACTGCATATGAGCTGTGGTCTAAACTCCTTCAAGGGGTTAGAGAAGGAATTAGCTCGGTTACTATCATAGGGGTTATTACGGGGGGAACTAGGAGTTTACTCTATAGGTCATATAATTTTGGCTTACAGGCAGGTTGGTATTAGCACACGCTCGTCGGCTAGCTCTTGAAAACTCCCAAGCTTTGGTGAGCTTGCTTAGCCAAGTAGTTTACAGTGAAAAGTATGCAACCAAGAAGGTTTACAGAAATCAGGGGGGTCCTTTTGTGGAGAACACTAGAAAAAGGATTGTACAACATATGGGGAGTATGTAGCACTACGATTGCCATGTGTCTTAAGGAGGTGCCCTGTACACACACATCCAGAACCTAGAGTCGTCATGATGAGAATCATTTGAAAGAGCCCCCGACGGGAGGCCCTAAAGTTGACAGACTGCAAAACCAGCATTGAGGACTCAATTCTCGCAGTTGCAAGCAAGCAATGATTGCAGAGGCACGGCATACCCGATGTCCTGAGCAATTACTTTAAAAAAGGCAGCTAGCGGTTGTGCCCAGATATAACTTCCTAACCTGCTGCAGCCTCTGAAGTGGGCCGGAAAGGGTTGGAGCCACAACCTGCCAGCAAAACTCCAAGCAAAGCAGCCATGCTTTGAGGCATTGGAAGATTTTGGGCCGACAAGACAATGGCTGCAAGCCAAGTTTTTGTGATCCTTTGCTAGTCAAGCCGCGGATGAGAGACATGCCTTGTAGGGGCATGGAACAAGCCGCCGACTGTCCACTGAGCCAGTCTCAACAATCTTCTGGCTCCCAATATACTATAGTAGTTTCCATTTTATTTTCCATTATCCGCTATATAACCCCAATATAACCCCAATATAATCCCAATATAACCCCAATCTTCTGGCTCACATCCCTCAACCCCATCTTATCTCATGACTCGGAATCTTTGCTGCGGCCATTTTGCCCCAAACAAGACCTTGCAGGCAAGAGCTTGGAGGATTCGGTAGAATCCCCGGGGTTGCTCCTGCACGAAGGACGCCTTGAGCCCCTTGTGGTGATGATGTGCTTAGGCGCTATACTGAAATCTGGGCAGAAGTCAAGGGGTTAAGGAGGGACCTTCATTCCCCGGAAATTTCGGAAGACAACTATGCTTATTCTGGCCCCACCTACGCAAACGCAGTGACACAACTATGAAAGACATGTCATGCCCTGTCCATGGCACTAGCATGATGTTGACAAGGCAATTAGGTCCTTTAAAAGACTGAATGAGTGCCAACATCAGCCCTTTACAATGCTACTGTAGTGGACCTGCAACAAAATATACTGCAAATACTGCAAGGCCATATGAGCTCTAGTCTAAACTCCTTCCAAGTGAGCTACATTGGGGATTACCTAAGAAGGAGTGTTATTAGGCTTATCAAGGGGGATACTAGGAGTTTAGACCCTAAACCCCTAAACCCTGAACCCCTAAACCCGTAAACCCCTAAACCCCCAAACCTCTAAACCCTAAACCCTATAATATAGGGGTTTATTAAGTGGGATACTCGGAGTTTAGAGTATAGCTCGTATACTCATGAAGCAGGCCCCCCTGGGACGACAGCCAGTCACAAAAAGGCAAATCATTGGCCACCGGAATGACCGCTTGTGCAAGGGTTTAGGGTTTAGGGTTTAGGGTTTAGGGTTTAGGGTGGGGTTGCCTACTGTGCTTGAAGGGAAGTGTTCAGGTTTGTAAGGTCTAGGGTTTAGGGACAGTTATAAGAATCATGTGGGCACCAGAGGTGTTTTTCTTTTGAAAGATCCATCCCCCCACTGTGCCTTAAAGACCAGTCAGCAGACTTTAAACATACAAAGCAAATTTAGCCTTCGAGTCTGTTGTGAAAACTTGCTTGAATACTCCTAAAGAAAGCAGTATTTCTTCCAGCCAAGGCCTTATAAAGCGGCGCTGGGCCCCGTGGAAAGTGAAGTGCATTCTAGATATTATAACATTTGGACATCTGGTGGCGAACCGGTCGAGAAATTCGTGCGCCCATGGCGGCTGAAGAGGGCGAGGAGTTGGAGAGGCCTGGAACATAAAGCGGAACGGAAAGCGGAAAGTTCGCAAAGTTGTGCCATAAAACTTCCACATGTCGGGAATCCATTTTTGAGAAACTGTTTTTGGGGTTCCGTAGGGCTACTGCGATCTAATTACAGGGCCCTATGAGGGGTCATGTTCTTGACCAGCGGCGCAAGCTCAGGGGCTCACAGCCCACCTGTTAATGTTGGAGCCTGATTAGTGTCGGCCCCCCCCCCAAACAAAAAGGAGAGCCTCCGTAATCAAAAGGCCTCAAAACGAAGTGGGGGTCTGGGGGATCCTATGGCTCCAATAAAAAATGAGGAAAGAGGGATCCTTCGGCTTCTATCAAATTCATAACGACTGGCTCAGTCTAGGTTTCAAGAGAATAGGAAGCGCAGGGTTCTCGGTCTTCATAAAAAGAGGCCTGGCCTTGAAAACAATCATAGAAATTGAATTAACAACTACTAAACATTCCGGCAGAAAACTTTATTTTATTGGGACCCCCCAAATCAAATGGGGGGTCTTTCATAAAGCTTGACTTTATTGGGGACTCTGCACTAATCGAGATTCAACATCAAAGGTATAGCTTAAACCCCAAAACTCATCATCGTAAGCTGTAAGCCCAATACCCTGAACTAGGTGGGTGCGCGCCTTGCCGAAGGTGGAACTTCACATTCACTTGGTCACATGCTGCAGTTAAGGACTCAGGGCTTACCGTATAGGGTTTGGGATTGGGGTCTGGGGAGCCCTGCTCACGTCGTTTCCGACATGCATCATATACCTTGTACATCTTGACGGATCTTGCTCTTTTCAGAAACTTGGTGTGGATTTCTAGGCACATGGAGCCGCAAATGTAGACCTGCGGGCGAAGAATCTGTAATCTTGACACTTACAAAAAATCCGGTCAGAAGTCCTTAAGGTTCACTCAAGTCTAGCAAAGCATATAAGGTATAAGTTCTACGTCCCCAAACTCTGAGTCGTAAAGAAATTGCCCTTGGTTCTGACAATTCCTCATAAGTACTATGACCTGAAACGCCGGCGGATGGCTTGATCCGTTCTTTTGGGGGCCCTGATTCGGGACCCTGGGGCAAAACCCACCAAGTCCTAGGAGCGAGTCTCCTTCGGACAATTTAAGTGGACCCCTCACCCTTTGAGAGTGGTATAATGGGAATATAGCGGGACCCTAATATCTTAGTTGGGAAGCAGGGAATATAATCCCTCTATAATCCCTATATAATATATCCTATCTTCCCCCACTCCTTACTAAGCCCCAAAATAGGGGACTCTATATTTTGGGACCTCCCCCAAAACCGTACCCCTAATTTTGGGAACCCCCCATGTGTCACCAATATGCCTCATAGTCACCATTGCCAGGTGGGGGGCTCCACCTAAACCCTAAACCCCCTAAACCTCCTGAACCCCCTAAACGCCCTAACCCCCCCCTCCCTAAACCCTAAACCTTCACCCCCCATTCTGCCTCATAGTCACCATTGTCCACCTAAACACCCTAAACCGCCTAAACCCCCAAACCTTCAAAACCCTAAGTGAGAACTGAGGATGGTTCGTTCGATCCGCCCTTACTCTGGGAGGTGATTGTTGGGCCATTTAGGGTTTAGGGTGTTTTAAGGTGTTTTAGGGTGTAGGGTTGGGTGTTTTAGGGTGTTTAAGGGTTGGGTGTTAGGGTTTGGGGCTTAGAGCCTTCGCGTTCGGCGTTTAGGACCTTGTCCGACCTCACCCCAAATGGTAATTGATTGCTTCCACTCGGCTTAATGTGAGGTTCTGAAATTTGTATAAACTGGCACCTGACAGTCAAAGGGATGCTCTTTGATATCGTGGATCACCGAATTGCATTTTTGCACTGATACCCGTGCAGTGTTTTCCTCACACTTTACCAGGGTCGTTCGGTGAAGTTATCGTCTGGGTCATGGATGTGAACACAGGCATTTGGGGGGTGCAGGATTTGGGTTGAGATATGCAGGAACATGGCGCGAAAGGCTTCGTGCTTTGATGTTCAAAGGTGTTGACGGGTTTGTGTATGTGGGTTCCTCGTAGCGTGTGCTTCCTTCGAAATAGAGGACCCAGCAGTGCCAATAATCAAGCAATACATGGGTAGCCCTACGAGTACACCAGGGGAACATCATTATGACGTTTGGAGGATTGTGGTGGCCAGCAAATCCGACATAGCTTCTCCTGAAACCCTAAATAGTAGTTTCCATCTTATGTCCCATTCTCGTTATATGAAGCCTTTATACCCCCAAATATCCCCTCTATAATTACCGCAATGTACCCCTATATAATCCCTGCCAAGCCCTTGTGGTGAAGGCTTGCTCTGGTTCAATGACTTGATCTTGTTTCCGCCTCTGCCTTACCAGTTTCATCATGGTTTATTCCTTCTCCTCATGTTCTCCTGCATCCCCCCCTATAGACTGGTACTACATGTGAGGCAGATATTACTAAGGGAGCGGGGAGGTTTTAGTATTATAGGGGATGGGATACGAGGCTTTTTGGGCAAAGCTCTCGGATCCCTGTAACCAGTGAGTTTTACCGGGGGCTTAGGCTTCCGAGACTTTTGCATAGTCCGAGATCCCCAATGTTCCTTAAGCCCTCATTTTGGGAAACCTCTCTTTAGGGGGAAGCTTTGGAATCTTCCAGGCGGCCCAGAAAAATCGCCAATCTTTGCCAGAAGAGGTGCGCAATTTCGACGCTCATGGCTACTTAGGTTTAGGATATAGGATTTAGGGCTTCGGGTTCAGGATTTAGACCCTACGGCTCAAGGTTTCAGGTTTCG
>CAJNIZ010023180.1:64951-82791 GCA_905231905.1 Symbiodinium pilosum | reverse complement strand
CAGTCGACACTTATAGGGGTAAGAGATGCCGATTTATGTAAAGTAAAGGTACACGCGGTTGCATGTTTTCAAATTGCACAGGCCTCGCAGGCGTATGGGGTCGTGTCCGGCGTCGTCACACGATAGCATGATCGTCTTTACTAAGAATGTAAAAGAGGTGGTCCACAGACTATGTAGTACTGTGTACTGCTTTGGGAACCAGCACTGCAAGTGAATAGGATTATACACTCTTGCGAATCTCCGGCTTCCTCATCCGCTGACACTAGCCAGGAAACCCTCCTTCTGCGGAACAAATAGCCTACAAAGCTTGCAACTTTGCGCTCAAAGTCAAAGGCACTGTATCTCATGCAGTATTTGGCGAGCTGCCCGAATTTCCGAGAGACAGTGCAGAGCTCAGCGAAGAGCGAAAGGTCTGGATTGCTTTCTTGAAGCGAACTTTGTCTCCCATCTTGAGATGGGAACAAAGGCCGCTGATGTCCTGCAGAGGTTAGCTCCGAGATTTTCTGTGTATTTAGAAACATGCAGAGTCTCAAGTTCCTGGTTATGCCACGCTGATCACGGCTACTCTGCTCCCATGACAACAGAGATCCTTGGGCAGCTGGCTGAGTTTGAAGTGGACTTACATCTCTATAGCAAGAACGCCCATAAGACTCAGCGTTCGTGTGATCAGGACAATGTGCAGCGTGGAAGCCGATCTGTTTTCAAGCTACAACTGCTTTTGCCCAGACTTCTGTATCTGCACCTCGTCTGGTAGATCCAGAAGCTCTTCCGGGCTCCTTGCGAAATAAGATGACAATATGTTGGCTGATTGGGATTGATTCATGGTGAAAGTTTAGATTAACCTTTCTCCTACTGCTGATGCTACCTCCTGGGTCCCAGGCGCATGTGCAAGCATACTAGGCCAAGAGATCCCACTCCAAGGTACATACTCCAATGCTTCCAAGTCTAGACGAACTCTAATTACTACAACATACTAGAATATAATATACCATAATACACTGTAACATATCATAATATACTATAATATACTATAAGTTACCCTAAGAAAGTCTCCTGATGAGTTGTTCCTCCAGCGTCGACAAGACTTGTGCTGACAGGTCGCGCTCCGCCTGTTTGACCAAGGCGACTCAGAGCAAATGCAAAATGGTCGTGCTCGTGGCTCATGGTGCTTCATTAGAAGTGGCTGTATCGGTAGCAATGGGCTACATGCGCAGCTGTCGCGGCAAGCCATACAAGCCGCGGATTTATCAGACATCACTGGACAAGAACAAACATCTCTCCTTGTAGATGCTGCACTTGATTGCGCAACCATACACCACGGCATTCCTATCTAAATCCTTAGATATTTCCATTGCCCCTGAAAAATTGTGTAGAGCGTTTCGCGAGCATGACAGCCACTCCACATCAGCGAATGACCAGTTAGATGCTGTATCTCAAAGACTCGCAAAGAAGGTCAGACCTGCTTGAAACAATCGACAACCTTCTAAAAACATTGCGACTTTCTGACAGCACTTGTCCGAAACCGCAGAGCTGAAGGCGTGTCAGAAACAACCTGATGCTCGAACAATACCTGCAACCTCCTGATACCAAAGCATCCCGCCATCCTAACTCCCATGAGGCACCCCTACCTAATGTTGTCTACGAGCTTTCTTACGTGCCACCCCAGAAATAGCAAAATGCATATAGATGCTGTCATGGTTGGCCTAGCCTGATAAGTGGCTTCCTCAGGCAGATGCTCAATCGATGCATACAAACCAGCTGGTGTAGGATGAAACTACTCCTTGTACCACATTAAAAAAACACTTGCCACAATTGGTAGGCCTCGTTGTATAATTTGTTGGTAAGGTCTGTGGCACTTGCATTTCAACACCGGTCGATTTGAAATTCCCTCGCAGCGCGGCTACAGGAAGTGACCTTATTGTTCTGATGCCTTCAAGTCACATACCATACCAGCATGTGTGCTCACCTTATCCCGTGCAATGCAGCTGCTCGGTCTTAAGTGGGTGGCACGAAAACCTATAAAGTTTTCAGGCTGCACTCAGAAACTTTGTAGGGTAGAACAGAGAGCTGAGGAAGCCACACAGACTTGTGACATCTTGCTTCCCGCATCTGGGGCATGCGCTTGCACAGCCGTCTCCTCACAAAGAGCGTTCAGAGCTGACATAGGACCGTAGGTCATTGAGTTTGGTGTTCATAGGCTACATTATTGGCAGCTCTAAAAACTGGAAAACCCAAAGATATTTCCATGTCATGTTCCATTTATTAACGCCCTAGGTGTAATTTCCATGCTGGCACTTGCACCTGGCTGTTGCTCTTGTCTTCTGGCACCTCCTTGCTGAAGACTGCAGCTTCTTGCCCACCTGTTGGCTCCACTGGCCCCTGGGGGTCCAGGAGGCTCCGCAATTCTGCAAGTGCAACGCTTGCAGCGCTCTGCTCAGCCTGTGCCTTCTTTGCGCAGGAATCACCTGCCGGAAAAAATGGTTCACCAGAGAGCACTTTGATGCAAACCCGGCACCGGAAGTCAGACTTGCAAGATCCTGAGATCTCCAAGTATGTAATGTCGTCTTTGCCACAGGGCCTGCCCAAGAGTAGGTCAACGCATTCCTTCAAAATGCCCTTGCTGTTGGGGTCGCTGAGACCTTTGGTAAGGCGTTTTGCCAGCTCGGTCTTCACAGCCTGCCGCTGCTCAAGGGCTTCTGGATTGAAGTGGAGATGCCGCTTGCCGTGGGTTGCTTCGCGGGCAGTACCCAATGGTTCTGCCACGTCGGAACAGTTTTGTGGCAAGTGGTTCTGTGAGAGAAGGCCTCTCTCACGTAGCCTTGTCAGAGTTACAAAGGCAAAGCGCTCTCGCGTTGTCCAAGAAGTTATCTCCTTATGCATCTTGACTTCTTGAAGTGAGACTGTCAAGCACATGTCTGGAGCAGGTACAACGCACTCCTGAATGCTGGCTGAGTCTGGTTTGAAGGCATCGTTCAGGGACTGTTTTCCTGAGGAGGCGTGGCTGATGTAGTGGTTCAGCATGGAGAGGCAGTTTGAGCGATTAATCTCTGCTCCTGTCGCTGGATCGATGGAACTTCCAGCATCTGCCTGGTGTCGTGCAGCAACTGGCTCTTCAGCGGCCCGCTGTGCAACTCGGTGCACCTTCTCAGCAAGAAGCTTCTCCTCCTCCGGTTCATTCTCAAAGTATATCACCAAACCGCCTTTTCCGGCCCCACGGCAGCGGCCGGAACCTTGCACATGGCTCTTTACGTTGTGGAATGCATCAAAGCGGACCACTACGTTGCATGCCGGAATATCGATTCCTTCCTCTATGCTGTCTGTAGCTACCAAACACCAAACATCTTCGCCGCTGCGGAGTTTGGCAAGGCTGTTGTCCCTCAGGCCGTCTGCCATTGAGGTCCTGCCACTGATAGGTAGGACCCCGTGCTTGACCCTGCTGTTCAGCAGCTCTGCGAGCGGGTAAGTGGGCGCCACCTCTGCCACGAAAACAATGCAGCGCATCGAGGGATCTTCTTCCAGTAGCTCTTTCAGACGCTGGACCAACGCCTGGGCCTTCGCAGAGATGTCGTCCAGACCTGCTGGAACGCCTCGAAGTTTCTTGAGCAGGTCTCCTTGGCATGCTCGACGCATCTCTTCTAGCTGCGCAATCTTGCTCTGGAGCTTGGATTTCTGAGACTTCTGGCCTTTACTGAAGACCTTCATCTTGGTCTCCAGCTCATGCTGAATGTGTGGGAGAAGACCATGTGAGAAATAGAATTCAGCCCCCGCCCGACCCAGCAAACTCAAGACACTCCCAGCTTTGTCAGCGTGGCGCGTAAACATCTTCTGTAGATCCTCAGGCAAGTCTGAAAGGAGACTCTGCAGCAAGACTTTTGCTTCTTGAAGGAAAGCATTCCCTGAAACCAAGGCGGCTGAGGACTGATTGGCGACCAAGCGCTCAAAGTTGAACGTGGGCAAAAACTCTTGGATGTCTGCTTCTGCAGGGACCCAGATCGTGCCCGCAAACCGCTCCTCGAGTTGCTTGCGCTTAACCTCTAGTTTATTGAACCTCCCGTGCAAAAAGCAGGCTGTGAGGCCGACAAGCCGGGGCTTCGAAGGCAAGCCGGAAACCTTTTCCAGGATTTTTACGAAGGGATGGCCCCCAAGAGCGTGGTGCGCCTCGTCGAAGACCAAGAGCTTACAGCCATCCAAGCGAAGAAACGCATGGTCAATCAAAGCCTTGCGCAAGATCTCTGCCGTACAAACGATGACGTGGTTCCGACGGACAGTATGCCAGTACTCTGAAGTCCACTCTACGCGTCCTAGGAGCTGACGCGGAGCTCAGGGATGCTGGACATCTCGATGCAATCGGCCTGGCTGACCAAAGGAGCAACGTTGACAACCACTGCAAAGTGTTCTGGATCATCTCCTCCAAGGAAATGGTCGAGAAGCATGATCTCTACCAGGGTCTTGCCAGTCCCCGTTGGCAGGACTATGATCCTTGGTGAAATCTGAGATACCACCAACAAGGCTCAATCAAGTGTGGATTAGGCTTTTATACACACATGAAAAATGAACAGCTTCACCTCTGACATCTAGGAGCCGGTTCTCACTGGCAGCGGTCTTGAAAGCAGCCTCCTGATATGACCGGGGCAGCAGTTTGCCTTTCCATGGCTTCGGCTGCTCTGTTTCGTTCGGCCCGGTGAGGGGAACAATAACCTCTTTGACCCTATTAGGATCCTCGAGCTTCTCTGTGAAGGTCACTTCAGATGGCTCGGGACCAACAGCCTCCTTGCAGTTGGGACACTCTTCAATGCCCTGGTCCCAACAGGCCTTGCAAACCAACGCTTGGCAGTCCAACTCACAGTCCAAAAAGTAGGTCGGGACTTTAGCATACTCCTGGGACCATTCATCCTCATCGAGCTGGCAAAGCTGACATCGGCGAGCGTCGTCTCCCTTCTGGTAAACAACCTGAAGAGCACACAGTGATTACCACTGCTAGCTGCAGCCTGAATGTCTTTCAGTCTGATTCTAGAAGGGATGATTGGGAACTTGTTGAAGCCCCTGACACTGGTCAGCGCCTGAAGGTCGACTTCGATGTTTCCCGATTCATCAGCCTTCGCATTTATGTTTGGATGTTGCGTTGATATTTCGAGAAGTGATGGGAGGTGGGCTGCTCATTGCCATGATAGACGACAAGACGCAACATGACCTTGCAATGCTGGCTGAGTATTTGCGACTCCGCTTCAACGTTTAGGCAACATGCAGGGAAACGAAACACGTAACAAGCAGTGTTGCAACACTCTGCTTGGAAAGAACGGGTCAGCTGGAAGTACTCCGGAGAAAGTTCAAGCTCATAATATCTCAAAGTTGAAACGGGCCTTGTATTGAGAGGTAAACGTGACAGTTCCATCGAATTGGCTTGCTCAAGCCAAGCTGTCGATGTCACTCCAGTGAGGGCTTCTGTCTTCTGCATGGTGCTGTGGGGACTTGACGTTGCGGCTCCACCTTCCGACGCGTCACTCAATCTGTGTTCGAGCCATGCTCCCTTTCTGCTACCCACGCCGAGGCGGCGCTCGTGCCAGCCATCAAAGTATACAAGCACGCTTGAAGACGCTACGGCCGAACCAGCGCAGTCATACACACAATACTATGATTCTGATCACCACCAACAGCACTAGCACAACTCGTGAGTCTTGGCCTCTTGGCCGAAGATCTTGCACAACAAGCGACTTGGATCCTGCAAAGCTTGGACATGTCCCGTAACATGTCCCGTACATGAAGTGAAGTTCTATCTAGGAGCACTGACATCTTGGCAATGTGTAGAAGCCATTGACTCTCACTGGCAAAGCAGACACCAAGAAATGCCAACGTGATTGAGACTCTGTGGTCTCCAGCAATCTACAACACCCAGTGGATGGCTTGACGCTCAAAATGCCAATCCGTCTCTCCTTGAACTGTAGTGAATCATGAAGGGCATCTTCAACCGTGCTCCAAATGCGTTAGGCATACGACACCAGAGCATCTTCTGTCATGCGTCAAACTTTCGAAAGACCCCTTTGAAAACAAGAAGAGATTTAGCTTGATCCCATGCTTGCACCTTCAAGGCACCATCCTTCCACAGCAGCTTCGCCTTCGGACTAAGATGCAAGTGGGACCGTGCTTGAACGACTACCAGCACCAGCGAGCGAAGGGCAGCAGCGGCGCCAGACTCTCTTGGATAGCTGTTTCCGTTGGAGAGGCATGTCTGGTACATAAGGTTTAGAAGTGGCGACAAGAGGGGTTAGTTCATTTTTGGGTCGTTACTGGTTGTACGATCCTACAACAGCGACAGGGGAGAGGACGATGATGACGGCAGCTATAGCTCGTGCTTCATCATGGATGGCATGATCTGCCGTGTGGATACTCAAGCACGCACTTCCCGCTGCCTGATGGCCTGGCTTGGCCATCCTTCGCTTTACCAGCATCTTTGCATCCGCGACCTGAATCAAATGCTGATCGGGTGGCGCATGCAACAACAATCATTGTAGCCTTCAGGACTTGCCAGTAGGTGGTACTAGATGTATGCAACAACATGCTGCGGCATGGACAAGAAGGCGAGAGCTTCACCTAGCTCGAGTCGACAGGCCTTCGCATCCTCAGCGAAGCGGCCACGGCACAGCGCAGAGCCATCAACCCCCCAAAACGCGATCTGCATTGGGGGCATGTCCCTGAGCAGAAGTTGTCTGCGCACACACGTGCTTTGCAAGCAGAACGATGGTCTGTCTGCTCGATCTCAAACACATCTTGGTAAGACCAGTGCTTGAACAAATCTCAGCAAGGGGCTCTGGGAAATTGAACGGGGCTAAACATCAAAGTGAAACTGTGCGCCAAGGAGTTTGCTGTCATCTCCCTCGAGGATCAAAGGGCAGTCGAGAGCTTTAAGGTACCATCTTTATAAACGCTACAGTGCGCAAGTGCTTGAGATTCAAGACCTTCTAGTGGCCAAAGACCTCGCCCTTTTCTGCTGGTTTTGCCAGAGCTACCCGTTTTCGGGCGGGTTGGAGCACTTCGGCTCCCGTCATTGGGCTGCCGCAGAGACCTAGGCTTTGAGATTGATCTGACATGAAAACAAGGCCAAATTCCTCAGATTGTCGCTAACGGACTTTTCATGTATGCGTGAGCTCTCGGCAGGACTCCGCTGCGATTGCTGCAGTTTCTATTTGATTGTCCATGTTCTTTTGCATTTGATTCTCCACCATCCAGGTTATATAACCCTAACCTACGCTTTCGCGAAGGAGCCTGTTTATGACGGTCGCCTGACATGAAAACGAGAGGCGCGGACCTTAAGAAATAAACATAGCCGGGTAAACTCACATGAAATGCCATTGCAGCTTGATCCTTTCGCGAATGTCATACTTGCAATCGGCTTTCCAAATGCCTTCGGCCTCGCGATTCATCAAGATGTTCAGGACCCACTGAATGTACCTGCTGCATGGGTTTCCTGGTGATGCTTCTTTAGCTTCGTATTCGGAGCTGATTCCGCAAGCCTCCCAGGAAGCCAACCTTTTTCACAGACCTTGCGCGTCCTTGCGCAGCCAGTTCCGCACATGTTTTGGTGGTCACCTCAAATCTTGTGTCAACGCAAAAATCGCGCGTGGTGTGCACAATGAGCAGCATAAGCTTGCTGTCCGCACGCTTCCCATGGCACACAGCAGGACACACCAGCCCTGAGGGTACCGAAGAAAGGCATGGTTCGATGATTCCCATAAGCTTTTTTCCATGTCTCGATCCCTCAGCAGTCAACATCTTTGAGCCTCGTAGCCTGCATCTAACTTGAAGTGAATCTTCTGAAGTGTCTTTGATCCAGGGTCATTGATTGTTTGTTTGTGAGACCAGACCGACATGTACGCCCAGCCCAGCTGTAGGTGCTTCCAAATACACAATGGCTGCCCCTTCTGCAACTGACTACTTTTTGTGAAGGGCCCCGATGCAATCTGAAAAGGAGAGGGCCCATTGGTCGAGAACAATCCCACAGAGCCCGCTGCTCAGTTCAGCAGCAGATGCGTTCCAATTTCACCCTCCATTTCTGACCAGAGCTGGTACAGCCGATGACCTAAGGGGAAATGCTAGCCATTGCTAGCCTAAGCCATTGCAAGGATGAAGGTGCGCTTTTGTGCGCTAGGGAGGTCTGTTTTTCGTGAAAGGCTGGTTTTAAAAGCCAGCATGCGGTCGTTTCACGTTCTTGTCCGCATTCCTAATGAGCGCATCTTTGAGGTCATGATTTTGGATGAGATCCATACCCTCAGTCTGTGGAACTGTTCCGTTGCCGATAATGGCTGATTCCATGGCTACGCCCAGGCTACGCTTCCCACTTCTCCCCCCTACCCCCCCACTGTACCGCTGCGCCTCCTACTTCTAACTCATGCTAGTGTACTACTGCAGCCGCCCGTGCTACCGCTCATTCTGCTTTGGCCACAACTACCATAAACAACGGCCCCAGTAATGAAAGCATGTGACTTCCTCCGGTGTGTCGGACAGGTCGTCATGCGGCACAGTGCAGGCCGTAAGAGCCTGAGCCAACACTCAGTCAGCTGCCATGAGAACAAGATTGGGGGCTCCTAAAATCAGAGTTTCCTTTGCCGGCTTCCAATGTTGTATTAGGATTGAAGTAATCTTAGGGTGTATGAAGCGGACCCTATCTCATGAAAACCCTGAAGTCCTCTATCAAAAGCTAATGCATGAACCCCTGTCTAGCCTCATGCATTACCTTGAGCCAGAGCCGGAAAGTGCATTTGGAAGTATCTGAGCGGAATCATAGATTCCTAATCCAAAATGCCAACCTCTCATGCCCAGCAGCCCTCACTGTCCAAAATTTCGGCCACCAGGTTTAATCACTTGGGGTTTGTTCTCAGTCATGGGCCGTTTTAGCGGGACCTCAATAGAATCAACTTACTGGGCTACAATTGCAGTTCTGCCCCGTGCATGTGAGTGCCTGCCATATGGAGTCTGTGAAACCTCAACGCTGTCTACGCCAAGCAGCACAAAAGAGTCCGCAGGGCACCCAGAACGCCATACCCAACAAGAAGGAGTCCTGCCACAGTGCTTGCCAAGCTGGGCTCCAACCGAAACAGACTCCTACCTCTCCACCCAAACTTTCTGCATCGTTGCTATACCATGGAACAGGCAATTGCAGTCTGACTCGGGTGAGCTACTGCCCGACCCAGCTTTAGTCATCGGACTTGACTACCGGAAGTCCAACTGTTGAAGCGGAGCACGCTTTGTGGAGCGGCTTCATCTGGATGCAACCCGCACTCTCCACGCAGAACCATTAACCGATTTCAGCGAGCTCACACACAAAAAAAGTGTTAAAGCGGATATTTCACGAAGCTCAACATCCTCCAACCGCATGTCCTGGCGTCCCATGCCCCGCACAAAGCTGGAGACCAAGGCAGGCCCCAATCCCTGGCATTTGGTGACGCTTTTCAGCAGTTGAGGAACTTTCGGAGGGGCACTAGACTCTTCTGAGACTATCAAGTAAGCAGTTTCAATGAGGCAGCTCATGCAATGAGCAACTTTCGATGCCTTGCAAGTCGGCTTTCGACACACAGCAGAAAGAAGGACCCCAAGATTCATCCAGCAAAGCGGTGCATAAAGCATTCAACATGTGGGTGCGCCCTCGCCCCTGCCTTGCCCAAGTCGTCCATTATGGTGTATACCTAAGGGTTCATCTACGTGCCTGTTTGAATCTGCACATACCAAAATGTGTAGGACGTTCACGAGATACCAAGGATGTAGGACCTTGATGTAGTTTTCAGAGTGGCATCCTCATGCTATGCCCATGCCAATGTCTACCTCGAGACAGATTGGTACACATGAGCAGGGCTATGATAAAACCAGCTGTAGAGTATATGAGCTAGCTAAGGAAGCTGATTCGAAGTCAATTGGGTTTCAAAGCTGCGCTTTGCCATAATATACATCTCATCTCAGAATGCACCAGCCTGCTTACATGAAGACATGGCGAGGTACTGGACCTCGCATGAGGAACACTACATCTTAGGAGCCAGCGGCTTGGAAATACAGCTGCAAGATTTTCTGAGGATAGGGCCCCTAGTGAAGGGAATGCGTTGTCCATGACGTGCACCCAACTTCAAGTCCAGTGCCGTGAAGACTCGCATGAATATCAAGGATTCATTCAAGGATCTATCTGCAGCTCACAGAAAAGTCTTAGAGCGCGATTACGTGTGGACTGAACAGTTTAGCGGAGCACTGAAAACACTAGAACCCTTAAATCCCATAAGATGTGGTCGACCCACAGTGTTGGCAAAGTCACCCCGAAGACCGTGCCCCGCGAGTGGGTTTCCACGACGTTGAGCAGAACAGCCTTCGCATTCCTGACGCTGGCTGGGCATTCCCAACCAAACGCACAACGCTCTTACAAGGAGCTTTATCCAGAAACCCGACTAGGTCATGGTCCAGGTGATCCTCCGCTACTTTCTAGGGATCTATTCCTCCACTCTCTTCTAACAGCTCATGACCAAGACAGCCTCGACAAGCATGCCACAGATCCAACAAAAACACATCAAAATTTAGTCTCGCCTCTCTGTCTTTAAGCCTGGTCCCAGCCGTCCTGCATAGGTCTACCTCCTCTACTTCCCACACATGTCACATGGGGAGAATCAAACGAAGCCCCTCAACTTCTCAAGCATAATTTCTGGAAGGGAAGACCTCGCTCGAGTACGGACCCAAATGAGACAGAGCATGCGCTGAAGACCTTAAAAGCACACCTCTCAAGCACACCAAGGCCCCAAACAATCTGCATCCATGACACGCAAGAATTCAACAAATTCGGCCCGAATGTTCCGAGATGCCCCCATAGTATGCACTCCAAGGTCAGGAAATTCCAGTCTATGGGATTAGGGTTTAGGATTTGCAGTTTAGGGTCTACGGGCTTCATCTGAGCTATAGTCTAAACTCCTTAAGGGGGGTTATATAGGGGACTATATAGGGAACTACTATAGGGGTTATTAAGGGGGATACTAGGAGTCTAGACTATAGCTCATCTCTTTGCTTCAGCTTCAAGGCTACTGCCAAGGTTCACAGGCGGTATCGAGGACAGGAACCCGCCCGACAGCGCCAAGATGTGGAAGATGAGAGGATGTCCCTCCCCCAAAGCCTGAATCCAACAGATCCAGCTGATAACACATAAAGATACATTCAGAAAGTATCTAAAAGTACTGAGGTTCTGACAGTCCGCACTATCCCCATCTCACTGCAAGTCTTGCTTCTGTACAGCTTTCTTCTGAAAACCCGTCGACCCAGAACTGAAGCGCGGAAGTCCTAAGCCTGGGAAACTCCTAGACACAAACCAGTCACCGGCTTTTAACATGCCCGGGACCTGCTTCATGCCATCATGCCAGGGTGCAAAGAGACAGAACATTGGCAGCATGCCGCCCCAGACAGTGGCACCCATGAGCCAGCCCTGCAGGCTCTTGTCCTTCCTCAGCTGAGTATCCAGTAAAACGTGTGAATGCGCGTGTTGTGCATGCCAGAAGCAGTTTTGCGCAGCACGCCTGCTGCAAATGTCAGTCTGTCGGATTCTCTTCCAAGTGTTTACACTAAAAGCCTTCTGCATCCAGGGCTCTTGTAAAGGTGGTTCCCCAGCTTTCCCCCGGTAACAGTGCCAGTGGTGCAGCCGACCCCAAAGCTAAAAAGCACGGCCGTGGCCCCAGGGACGCCCATATGGCAGTTGGTAGCCAGATAGTCGGCCATGAAGGTGCCGATGACGGCCCAAGGCACACAGCCAGTGATGCCTGGGCTTTTCTTGACTGGCATGAAAGACTCCATTTATGAGGGCTTGGCTGAAATTCTTTATTCCACATTCTTTGCAAGCATTCTCCCCAAAAAATCAAGAGGCCCTGCAGGCAGATGCAGAGGACCGTGGGTTTCAGAAGCGCCTGTCGTGAAGAGGGCCGGGAGCTTGGCTGCTCCAATAAAGCCGGTTGCGAATCTCCCTGATGCTGACTTCGAGGCTCCACGTGGATGCGCACGAGAAGGGCTGTGACACCCCAGCCCATAATTCCGACCAGGGCAAAAGGTGCCCGCCAACCAAAAGCAGTGCCGACGAAGCCAGCAAGCGCCTGGCCGACGGAGAGGCCGAGGCCCGAGATGATGGAAACCATGCTGATAGCCTGTGGCCGCTCTCCCGGGGGGTACATGTCTCCGATCAAGGCAAAGCTTGCAGGGATCAAGCCGCCCATGCCAGCACCAACGGCACCACGGCAGCACAGCAGGGCCGGGAAGCCCCTAACCTGGGAGTTCGCGAAGGTGCCGCTGGAGCCCACCAGCATACAAAGGCAAACTAAGGTGGTCCTCTTCGTGCGGTCCGCAAGGCGGCCTACTAAAAGCGAGAAGAAAGCCCCGACTGTGAAGAAGACCACGCTGACCATACCCCCCAGCTTCTCGTCCCTCTCAGCATCGCTAAATCCGAACTCGCGTGCTACGGCGGTCATGTTGGTGGGGAGCAGCGGCTGGTCTGCAACCAGCATCATCTGTGCCAGCGCCAAAGGGAACAAGCGTCGATGTTGCCAAAACTCGGCAACGACTAGACGTAGAAATCGCAGAAAAGCGTGGAGCCCACGCCTCAGCCAGGCCAACCTGTCGCTGGCATGGGCATTAACACCCTGACCTTCGCCATCCGCCCGGCTCCTCAGCAACATCAGCAAGGCATCAAGCTGAACTTAAGTAATCCAACACAAGCATAATTTCTGATCATCTTGCCTGATGATCCTTTTGTAGTTTTCTCATCGTATTACCCCAAAACCCACTCAAAGTCAAGGTTCTCGGGCTTTTGGCTCAGCTCGATGGGCATCCACCCTGAGCCACCGTGAAGGGTGCCCGCAGCCCACGGCTCCACATTAGAAGCATAGACTATAAAAGAACCATAGCAGGAATAGATATAGGCTACATCGGAGTAGTTATGGTAGTAGGAATAACAACTGGGGCATGAGAAGCCTGCAGGCTCCGCAATATGCATGAATTCGAGTTGAACAGGAATTGTGGAGGCACATCCCTCTGAGCCGCACGCTTAAATGCATCATGCAGCACTAAATACCTGGAACGGGTATCAACCATGAACAGCTAGCTGTTTCTACGACGGAACAAGTTGCTTACATTTGAGGAGCTGCCTCTTCTAGGTTCAGAGCATTGGGAATGATGCACATTTGAAGAGTACAGCATCTTTGGCATTGGGCCCCGTTCGGTCAATCCTGTGGGAGAGTTGGGCAGTTATCTCCGGTCCTGGTGAGCTGACTGCTGGGTAAGTCATGAACGTTCCGCATCCTGGCATGTAGCAGATCAAGGAGCTTAGATTCCCAGCCTGCAGCCCAAGGCTACAACACCTCCTTCAAACTCTCAACAGGCATTGATGTGCACAGCGCACTGTGTTGGCCCTTTTCAGACACGCAGAATATCTCGCTAGTGCGTTGCGCAGCCACTCCGCCAACGCGAACGGCGCACACTTGTTCGGATAGCGGTGCAAGCAGGCAACGCATGAAGCCCGGGAAGCATCTGGCACCATCGAGGCTCAATTGTGCCGAATGTGAATTCATTGAGGCCTACTTGTCGAATTGTTATCGTCATCCTAAAGTAAATAGAATCTGCCGTTTTTCAAAAGAAAAAATTGTGTCATCTCAAACGGATAGATAGAATATTTGGGGAAAATTGTTATTGACCTGAAAATGGAGCCCTTAGACCTATTCCTGGCTGTTTGTATTTGGGGGCGGGTCTATCGAGGGTTTATAAAAGGGGTCATGAGATCGTTTCTGTAAGCTTTTGCCCTCTTTAAGCAGGCTTGTACAAGGTTCAAACCGCTTGCGGAGGATGTTCTATGAAAGGCTTTACACAACTTTATACAGGGTTTGGAGACGTAGAAAGTTTTTGTAGATGGTTTTTAAAAAAATGACCACAGATGCATAACTTGTATAGAAGTTATATACAGGGTAAGAAGGTTTTCTGGAGGGTCTGTGGAGGCCTCAGAGAGGTTTATAAAGTTTCATTGGGGGACGTTAGGTGTGCCAAACAGATAGATAGAATATTTGAAGGCTGTATAGCGTTTTATGGGCGGCTTATAGAGGTACCAAACAAGTAGATAGAATATTTAGGGCAGAATTGTGTGGAGCCAAAAGGTTTGCAAGCATCTGAAGGCTTGCAGAGGGCTCATGGGTTTTATAGTGAGCTTTCCAAGGTTCAGCAGGGTTTCTCCCTTAAGGGGTCTCTTGGTCCCTTTTGCAAGGTCGCAGCAGCCCCTTTACCCCCCCTTTAGAAGGTCGTATAGTTATATAAAATCCTTGTAGATATCACTGCAGAGAATAATAACTAATGACTTAAAGAGCCGTATAGTTTTTAAAGCATTTGATAGCCCTCTTTTGAAGGTCGTAGCCCCCCTTAAAGAAGGTCTTAATGCCCCGTTTTGGAAATCTTTTACTCTTTAAAGAATCTTTAAAAAGTCTTGGGCTGGTATTTTTGAATGGATTATTCATCCTGGCTAGACTCCCATGGCATATTCTATCTATCGTTCTGCAAAATCCCGATTTTCAAACAGAACCCTCCCAAAGATCTAATTCTCTCTACCTAGGATGACTATATCAGCTTGGAGGTTTGCTGTGAACCTGAGAACACAGTCGGAAGCAACATCATACACAGTACTCACAATCCTCGCTGGAGGCTTCTGTCCTGCCCTTGCAGCATGCGCGACTGATCGCATGGTTAAAGATCACAAAGGTCTGCCCCCGAGTCTGCTCCTCGAGTATAAGCTGAGTGTTGCGAACTGACCATCTTGCTGCCACCATGCCTCCTTCGCCTCCGAGATAAATGACGCTTTGGAAAAGTCGAAAAGTCACGGCAAGGGACGCTAGGGCTCACTGGGTTCACGGCATTGCGCTGCGCGGCACCGTGGAGGTTCTTGTGCGCCGGGTGGCTGCTAAGACAGCAGCACCCGGCCCATTGATGGAGACCTGTCTTTTTTGAGCCAAAGCTTTTGCTCAAGGGCGAGGCAAAGTGACTGCTGGACAGCACAAAGCGACACCAGCTGCAAGACCAAGCGCATGGCCAGCCACTCATGCAAAACAGGCTCTGGGACAACCTGGCAATTGACAGGCACGCAAGCAATTTTGTCTGATTAGCTCCGAACCGGCCTTAACATGCGCGCCGCATTCCTCCCAAAGCCTAGGTGCCATTATCTTGAAACAAAACGTCCACAATGTCCAAACGCAACATACAGTAGCACCCGGCCTTGATGTTTTGGCCATTCCGGCCGATGATGTTTCCTATGATGCTGTTCGCCATCAGGAGCTTCAGCGCAACCACCTTTCGGCAAATAACAAGTCTTTGAGCCTTTGCTCGCCTTGCATTGCTGAGGTCTGTTCCGACTGTTCTGCACAAAAAGCATGCTGTAACAACTGGACATGAGCACAGTAGATTCAACATAGATGACATCTGGACGCGAGGCCTTACCTTGAAACGGCTTGCGAGGGTGCCGTGGAGGCAAAGAACGCCTACAGCAGGCGACATGTCTCCTAGAAGCATCGTAAATTGGTTGAAAAACGCGGGCAAGCGTGGCCCGATTGCCCTGCGATCTGAGCGGAGCAGTGTGACGGATGGTCCTCGCGATTAACGTACCGGGCTTCGTTCTGCAGCGCAGCATAAAAGTTGGAGCAAGCCCCTGACGTCCTCAATGAACACATCCACAGCTGTGCCACCTTGCACCGTGTATCCAATGTCTTGTGATCGCAGAGTTTATCTGCGTGGAAGGTTGGGAAACTGCTCGGATATTGGCACAGGATACGTGCCAGGCACCAGCCTGCTCAGGCTGCCGGCTTTCGCATTGGCTTGCTTCTCAGTCAAGACCTTGCTACTGCCACTGGACGGCCTGACAGTCTGTCAGTGAGTCAAGCTCAGCAAAAGAATTTGTGGTTACGGCCTCGATGCGAGCCTGAAGGCTGGCACTACCACAGCTCTACCATCCCCTTCCTCAGACACTGTTGAGGAGCAACTCAGGGCATAGTCTCATCAATTGGCGGGTCTGTGTCCAGGAGCTGACTTTGTGGTTGTGGGTGGGCACATCTTGAGGTGCCGGTGGACAGTCAAAAAAACAGAGCAAACACGTTGAAGAACAAAAGAAAGACTGGCTGAGCGCGAGCGCAAATTCGGCAGTGCCCGGCGTCGAGCCCAGCTTACCTGACCAAACAACGAAATCTTAATTGGCGGAGACATGTTAAACACGACTGACACCCTTCACCCGTAAACACATACTGCAATGCATCCAGGATGCTGAAGGGCGGAGGTTGTGGTGCGCCACCACAGCCGCCACAGGTAGCTTGGCACCACAGAACTCAAACAAAGTCTTGCCCGCAGACGGCTTTGCAGAGCTTTGCTGGCATACAGCATTCGTGGCCCATGCCAACAGAAACGGCAATGCCTGACAAGCGGGAGTCCTGCAACAAAACCGAAATGGCCAAAGGCTTTCTCCCAGCTCCTGCGGCTCTGACGGGGCACTGCCAATCATTGACGCTGCAGTGACCATAGGGGTGCACTTAATAAAGCTGCTGAACCAGGCTGCCGACGCAAATAACTGGCAGCAAACAACATGATAGTGCAGACATCCACAAAAAAGTACTGTAGTTTACGTTTACGCTGGATGCTGCTCCTTGAAGCTTTACCAGCGCGCGCACACGCACAGGCACACGCACCCTAAACCCTTAAAAGAGATGTTGGCTGGCAAGCCCTAAACCTTAAAAGGAAATGTTGAGTGGGAAACCTCAAATCCCAAAACACGTGGCAGGCGCCATACTTCAAGGTGTTCCATGTGGCAAGCTCTGAACCCCAAAAGGAAATATTATGTAGGAGATGTTTGTTAGGAAAACCACATACCCTAAAAGGAGATGTTGGTTGGCAAGCCCTCGACCCTAAAAGGAGATGTTGAATCGCAAGCCCACGATGCTGTGCCGGGCAAGTTCCGCACCGTGCGCTTCCAGATGCTTCAGCATCTTGCAAATTTTGCTTACAAGTAGCCATGGCTTAGCCAAGGGCTGAAAAATGATTGCGCTGGGCACGTGGGAGGGAGAAAATCCTGCAAGCCTGCTCCCCCTAAGGAGCGCGTGTCTCCTAAGAAGGGGATGGCTGAGAAAATCGCTGACTTTCAAGCGAATGATCGACAGTTTATCAGCTTAATGAGCCAATCTATCCGGATCTTCACTAACAAGGACAGCATTTAAAAGCTCTTGAGAACTGATCCTGACTGATATGCATCAAACTGCCACCCCCTTCCCGGGAGTGCGCATGGCAGGCAAGCTAATCCCTCCGTATCTCCCAGGCATGAGGCAAATACACGCGCAACTGAGGGTAGTTGTCAAACCTAATGGTACGAAGCAGGCTTGCACGAGGCTTTCATGGTATCAACGGAGCCTAAGGCATCCTAAAACATGCCAGCACAAGTAGAGATTTGCTGGCATCGGCGGCTTTATGGCTTTATGTGAACAGTCTTATTGCAACCATGATGGCCAAGATTGACAGTGTGACAACATTGGCATCATGATGGCGATGATGATAATGATGATGGTGATAATGCAATATAGCAGGACTAGCATTATTCTTGAAGGAGCAGTGTTGCAGCAATGTCTTCGACCAAGTCATACTGACAGTAGCGGCAGGAGCGAGGCCACGAGAGGCCACGAGGAGACGATATTGAAGTATGGATGATGCTGTGGCACGTGCGATGCTAACAGAAAAAGGTTTGCAAATCACATGGCCATTCGTCCAATGATGACGAGAACACACCTTCTGACTCATCTTGTTGGCTGCCTGGTTGCTACTGTTGTAATCCT
>CAJNIZ010023180.1:34985-62749 GCA_905231905.1 Symbiodinium pilosum | reverse complement strand
TTTGATGGGCTGCATTGCTGCGCCCACCCCCCTAAACTCTGCAACTGGCTTCATTTCTGCGCCATTTTGACGGGCTGTATTGCTGCGGCCACCCCGATGGGAATAGCAGTACAGATAAGAGCCCACAAATGCAAAATTAAAGTGTTTGACATGTGTTGGCTCCAAGTCATGTCTCACATTTATATATATATACATATTTAATAAGCAGGCATGCTTTGCGCAGCCTGGGGACTCCATGGATACCTGATCGGTGCTAAACTATTTGCTGCTGTGTTACCTATCTTCATGGGATGTAAACCTGTTCCCTGCATGCGCAAGTACCTTCTTCAGCTGCTCCAAAGGCGCGTTCACCTGAAGAGGACTCCGCCAGCCAACGGTTTCCATGATCAGAGCTTTTGAGTACTGTTTTCCTGTGACGACTTCGACTACCCTGGCCGCAGACACTTCTCCATCACTCGTACTCTTTCTTTCAGCCTAGGCCTCCAGTCTCTCTGCACCTCATGGCTGCCATGTTGAAGAAAAGCCTTCTCAACAGAAGGATTCTACCGAGCTCCGTGTTCCGCACACGCTGAGCATCCTGCCTACATGGACCAAGGCCCCAAAAAGGAACATGATACAAAGCACAGAAGCCCCTTCAAGTTGAAGAAAAGAATCGCATAGAATCGCATCTGGATGCAGAGGGTTGTTATGAGCCCGCACGAGGCCAGGAGTTACAGAGCTTGCAAGGGCAGGCCATGACACTCATGGCACACAAGCCCGGCGAATACCATGATGCTCCGGAGAGCAGCCGCCAACAACTTCGAGATTGGAGGGGGCCTTGCTAATTGCCTCACGGACGAAGATGAACCTGAATTCCTACCAAAGTTCGCGCTCTCTTCTATCACAACACATGTTAGCACCACCCTCAAATATAGAATAGCTCTAACAGCTCTAACTAAAGTCATGGAACGTGACCGCATACACCAGGCCTGGCCTGTGCAAATGGGTTCTCGCAGGCCGGTGTGCCGCAGCAGTCAACCTTTCCATATTTGAAAAAGGTTCTGTATGTCAGGTCACCATAATGGAGAATCAAATGGAAAATCAAATGGAAAATGACATGGAAACTAGGGTCATGTTTGCCAGGTTTTGAAAGCGTTCTATATGTCATTCTGCGCCAAGCTCGCGTGCATTTAAAACAAGTGTTAACTTGCAAGCAAAGTACTTTCGGCTCTGCCCTCTAACAATGAGCAGCGTTTCTACTGTGAATGAACTAACTCCCTTTAATCTAGGGCTAATCTATTCAAGGGCCTACACGCGGACCAGAATGATTCCTCTAGAACCATTTTCTAGGAGATCCAGGAAATGCCTGATTGAAATTAGAATCCTGTGAAATTCAAGCATCTACACCTTTTAATTACCAAGACCTTGTCAAACAAAGGATTGCCTGTGGATCAAGTAAAGCCCTCATCTCTTACATTAAAGACAAATGTGCCATTCGTAAAGCTCCCTTTGCAGGTTGTAAACTCCTATCTGTCAATGGTGAGAGTTCGGAGGGGTTGCACTGAAGGCGAGAACAGGAATTACATAGCCTGGCCATCTCAAAAGATGTCTTATCATGTCCGTCATAACACGTGTACACACGACTACAAGCCATAAAGTCTTGTCGCCTTAACACACATTTTTGAGACCACCACCATCACCAACCCCCTCCTCCTGTTTAAAGAAATCAACCCTTAAGCCATCAATTGAAGCCGGACCCGGCTGACCTGGCAGAAGATCCAGTTGTGGTACGGGGCGCAGATCTCCAAGATCCTGCAAAGCTGTGCAGAGCTGCAGTGCAAATATTGCATCTCCCGTTGTCATATGTTTTTATGACGCCAATATTGGGGATGATCGAGAACTGTAAAAGATGTTCGAGGAAGGACTAGGAGCAAGCGCATGAAAGTATGTGTTCAACCTGGTTATCCAATGACGGGAGTCATTGATCCTGCGAGGTTGAATAAGGCCGTCAGCACAACTTGTGCAAGCAAAGAACTCTCATGAATGGCCTTCTTTTTGCACGATCTGAAAAGAGGCCCAGGCGACTCTGTAGGAGTCTTCGCATGGCAGGCAACAAATCAAGTCATTGATACAAGTAGGTACCTTGCACAGGCATGAATCATTCCTGAGCCCAACATGAGAAGGCTGGCGGTCCCTACTCTCACTTTAGGGTAGGGTTTGGGGAGTATATGGCAATTTCATACAATAGGGGGACCCCGATATAGATCCTAATTTACTAAAATCCGTATTAGGACTCAATCGAATTCGTGTCCCCGTGTAATTGGTCGGCGAGAGCCAGCTTGGAAGCTTACCATTCAGCGCTTTCAGACCAGGGCCTCTGCGGGCGGTGAACCCCAAGCTAGTTGCAACTGCGTCGCCATTAGTTCTTCAACCTTTACTCCATCGTACGGCAGCCATGGCTCTTCCTGCCCATGCCTTTCCCATGATTATCAGTGATGTACCTGCACACACCACGTCTGAAACTCCAAACACACTCAGCAAATCTGGAATAGTCAGGGCGTCGCAGGGTACCAGATTATCAGGATGCTTTCAGGTGTCCAGGGAAGGGAACGTGATGGCCTGCAAGAAAGTTGAACCACATTCGACTCCACATCAAATAGTGGATTGAGATCTTACGCTCCTTCGATTCTGTAGAAGAAGCCCAGAAAAACCCTGAATCCCGAAAGCGGAACTGCTGCAACGAAACAAGCCACTTAGTCACAGTGGAAGCCCCGTCGCTTGACAGCAAATTCTGCAAAAGTCCGAGAGGAGCCACCATAATCCCCACAGATTTGGCCGAAGAGGGGAAGAGTCTGATGGAGAAGAGAGCTGTGGCAGAAGCAACAAGCATTATTGCGGCACTAGATTATTTTTTATTAGTATTACAATTATTAGTACCATTCTTATTTTACTATTCTTGTTTTTCCGTTATTATCACTGTTATAAAGAAATTCTATTATTAGGGAGAAATCGCGTTGAAGCCAGATCTTCTGAGAAGGGAGCATGGCTGGCAATTCACCATTGGCTCTGTCGTCCACACCAGGCGGACATGCTGCTCAGTGGCCTCTCAGAAGCAGAGCTTGGAGGACTGTTGGGGGGGCTCCCCATCCCGTCTGCAGCCTGGATAACTATGCTTCATGATCACGGGAGGACTTTTGTTGCTTCCTTGGCTCTGATAGCCGCTTCTCTTCTGGAAATTCCAGAATTGATGTGAACATTTATCCGCAAAAGACCTTGAAGCTTACTTCAGAGCATGCAGCAACTAAGGACCCTCTATCCAGGGAACCTGCGAGGATGGTCCGCAGCCCATGGCGAGGAAGCCTCAGCCCAACATTCCACTTCGAGTGCGTTCCACCACTTGGAGGTTTCTTGTAGAGCTTTATAGTAGGGTCTATATAACGGTTGTAATGATATAGGGATAATGGAAAGCAAATGGAAAGCAAATGGAAACTTCTACAATAGGGTGTATACATTAGGGATATATAGGGATAATGGAAAAGACAATACAAACTACTATAAAAGGGTATATATGAGGGTTATATAGGTTCGCGTGTCCCTATACCAGAAAATTTTCAGGGCGCGGGGGTAAACAACAGGCAACAAAGTGAAAACCAAGTATACATAATCAAAGCTTCCAGGGCATGCTCCATGATCTTTTACATTTGATTCTCCATTCTTGGGGGTAGTATCCCTAAAACCTAAACACTACGTAAGTAGCAGAGGCCAGAGGCCTGCTAAGCGGACCCGGATCCTGAAGCTTGCAGTTGGTTACTGGTGAGTGACGGAACTACCAAAAAAACATGGAAACTACTATCAGCAGTTGACAATCCTAGGGAAAGTCACACTCCAATAGTTCAGACGTAAGGGCAAAACAGATTCATCAGTTAGGCAGCTATTGTTGTCGCTCCAGGCAGGAGCAGTGTTTCCTGTCGTTCTTGCCAAGCCGATGACAGTTGAAATTTATTCCCAGTAGCATTATTGCTATTGTTCTTACTATTCCTACTAGATTATTTCCTAATAGTATCAGCTTTTCAGAGACTGCCCACCCTGGTGTTTGAGAACACATCCCGCCACCAAGATTTAATCCTTGGCGTCGCTGCCCCTAGCCTATCCCGCTTCGACATGCCCTTATGCCCCACCCCTCAAACCAAACCTATGCACAGACGATGCTGGAGCCGAGTATCAGTGGAACTTCGAGAGGTGACAGGGAAGCTAGATTGAGCCTATAAACACAAGGCGGGTGAACCTCAATCAACAACGTCAGCAGACCTGTACGCATGCCCTTGCTGTAGTTTGACTCATATCTTGTGATGGTTGTTCCTTGCCGAACTGCAGCTTCGCAGAAGCAACTCGCAGTTTCAGACCTCCTCGCACAGGGTCCTCTTTTCCTCGTAAGCTGAGTCTTGCTGAAAGTCACGGACTGGCAGCACTGCGCATACCTCACACATCCAGACACATGTTCCGAAAAGAGCAAGTCCAGCACAAAAACCCTCCCAACCGGAGCAGCTGCATGTCTTCCGATGCCAGATGTCTTCAGAGAACGATTCAACGAAGCCAGAGCAGGTTGAGATCAGGTACGTAAACCCCTGGTAGTACCGAGCGTGGACGCCACCTCCCATGGCCGTCAAACCAAGAGGCTACATCCAGTACTTATGAGTAGGTCCGCTTATAGCCCCATAAGTGAAATTCATCATGATCCAAAAGTGCCATAAGTGCAGCATGCCATGACTTGCGGTGCCGCTGATGCGTGTGTGAATCAAACATGGGTCAGCACACCGCCTCCAATTGGAGGGTGGGGCATTTGCTCGCGCCTGCAGTATGTAAGACATGCGTTCAAGCGAAGGCTGCTAACGGCTTGGAGTCAAAGGACACTCAAACAACCACACTTCTGCCAGGATGGGGGCCGCCCTCGTGCAAAAGTTCAAATCACCAAAGCCAGGACGGCTGCCCAACTCCAGCCTGCTATCCTTCAAATCCAGGTCTTCGAGCCCAGGGCCGATTGCCTTCTCAAAGTGCCACCGGCATTAGTTTGCTTACCACCAGTCTGCTGCTTGGGTTAGCTCATGCTGGGAAACTTGTGACTTGGTCTTTTGGCGCATACATGCGCATACAATTGTGGGGTGCCGGCCTTTGGCTCCAGCGATAGCAGCTCGACGTCATTGGCATTGAAGTCCTGCTTCGGACACCCCAGAAGCCACTTCAGAAAGCCCCGACTTTTCAAGAAAATACACGCAAGGCAGCCAAAGAGAATACGTGTTCTCCTGTGCGCGAGCCACATCTTACGAACAGGATCCTACAAAAGCATCCAGAACTAGCCGGCCAACTCTCACACCCCTGTGCTGTGCTTTGCTTAATGTTCGGACTTGCCGAATTTGCACTCACGACAACCCGAAGCCCTCAATCCTGGACCCCAGACTGCTACGCACACTGTTGGGTGCTGGAGCTCTTGTTCGTGATATTTAAGCTTTCTTGAAGATGGGCTTCGACTGCAACCGTCTCTCTTTACTGCGCTTGTGAACTAACAAGTGCAGCTCTCAGAAGTAGAGCTAGCTTAGCGCAATCCTTGCAGAATTTTCCAGCAGTAGCAACGCACTGGCATTGAGAGATGTTCTTGTTGCGTGAACACTCATTCTGTGAAAATCAATCTCAAGTTTGACCAAGAGGCTTGTCGTGGCCAGCACTGAGTCAAGCCCCTGGCACCAAGAGTCAAGAGCTGCGGAGTGTAGCGGCGCGGGCTGAGCAAACATTGCACAACTTGAGGAGACTCGCTAGACATGTGATCTTCAAACTGCGTTCAATGCTTGCTTTCGGGGCCCATTCGGTGAGCCGCAGCCTCTCAACTTAAAGCCTTCATTAGACTCCTTAGGGTGGAAAAGTTATACGAACAGATTCAATACGTTCGGCTCTTTCAAGCACCAAAATCCGACATCCAAAGACATCCAGAGACAAAGCAAGAGCTGGGGACTACAGGCGCTTCCTTGGGAGGCGTGATTCAGGATCCTACCACGTCCTGGCCTCGAAGCGGCGCAAGCCTTTCAAGCAGTCATTCGGCTCCACTTTGGCCTGGCGTACATCAAAACTCAGGTTCACCCCTTTGTTCTGTCAGAAGCGTGCTCATGTGGCTCAAGCATCCTAGCAAGCTAGAAACCAAACCCTCCAGAGAAGGTGTGGCTTGATCCCTGAGAACTGTGGCGCAGCCAAGCCCGAAGAGATTCTGAAGAAAGCCATGCGCGAGCCACGGGACGGTCAGCTTGTAAGGTTAATCACGGGACTCTGCTGGTGCGCAAGGAACGTCCAAGACGAGGAAGGCAAGAAGTAGTGCTTATGTTAGTGAGGCTGGTGTAGGTGTCCAAACTTTCCGTCAAGCATGATCTGGTGTCACATGAGCCCAACTGTTGCAGGCTCGTGTGTCCCTGTCCTAGATTTGCTCTCCACCACTGCTCGAGGCAGGGGATGTGCACTAAAGAGACTCTGTACAGAGGATCCTTGTCATGGGCAATTTTCAAGGAAGCAAAAGGCACATTCAAACGTCTGCACTGGAGGCAGTTTTCAATGTCCCTGGACATGCGCGAGGCACTGGTGCGTGTAGACCTCCCCTCGACAAATCCAGGATCGGATGTAATCCACCAGAGTACTGCCTGCTATGGCACCAGCACTCCCAATAAACATCCAAAGTGAGTAAGCTGCAAGGTTGTGCTCTCGGGGGATGAATTTGTCAATGGACTTGGAAGCCACTGCGTAGTTGAAGCCTTGACCGAAGAAGGTTAGGGCTGCAGAGGCCCAACTAACTACTCCAATGCCAAGGATGGTGAGGCCCATGCCCAGCGCACTGCACGTCACACCAAAGCACAGGGCAACAATGTTCTTGCTTAAGGTATCCAGAGCAAAACAGTAGGCAAACCGCCGGCTGATCATGTCACTGAGACCCACAAAGATGAAGAAGACCACAAAGAATCTGTGTTTGTCCATCAGGTGGTCGTCATCTGTTGGGCCAAGCAGTGGCACCTTGTCGGAATTGAAAGTGTTGAAATTTGCTGGAAGAGCACCTTCCATCACAAAATCTGTTACAAAATGCGCCAGGATGTATGGGGAAAGGATGGGCACCCAGGTATACCAGCGCCTTATGGAGTTCCATACTTTGGCCTGCTGATTGTTCCGAAGCACATGCCCAGTTTCTGCCGGTCCAGGATCTGTGGAACCCGTGTGGAGCTTGGGAGCAATCCTCTTTGCAAAGACAATGAGGCCAATCGGCATGCAAAGAACAATATACCAAAACAGCACGGCTACGGGCATGCCGAAGGAGACCAGTGTGAATCCTATCACGTTGATGATTGCAAATGATGCGGGGAAGCCAATGATTGCCCATGATTTTGTCAGTGGTCCCAGGGGGGTGATCACGTTCAGATAGGCAACCTCAAAGACTCCAAGTGACATCCCCACCAAGCCAAAAGAAAGGAATGCCCATCCAATCCACAAATGTCCAAGTGAGTATATGCAGACAGGTGGGATCACGCAGCCCAGCATCATGAGTACCATCGACAGGTAAACGCGAGCCTTTGGAGAAAGACACTGCAGCAGAAAATTTTGGGCCAGCGTCATACTCCACTTGAACCACTGGACGAGTGCAGCAGCTTGAGTAAAAATGCGTCCCTCTGGGCTGTCATCGCTGATGTGCAGGGACTGCTTGAAAGCGTGCTGCAAGGGGCCTACAAGAGTGTAGCCTTGGATAACGCAGATCATCACCACCAGCACAATACGCTGTGGTGGCAAGGACTCTTCCTGCCCTTGGGCAGCTGCAATGTCCCCATTCTCTTCATCTCGGGAGTCCTCGCTTTCCGAGCCCAGCGTCTCCTCTGCTTTGCCTCGATCTGCTTTCGACTCCTGGCCTTCCAACTGCGCTCCGCCCATGGCTGGGATAACTACATGATCTGTGTCCTGTGTTTGGGCAACGGTGCTCCTGTCAAGTCATACTCTGAACCTGCAGCTTGACCTGGGCATTGCAAGAACGCCCACCATCAGCAGCTTCAGTCCGTTTACTACAGTTGGCTTGTGATGCGCCGAAGGGGCGCCCCCTATTGACCCAACTTGTCCAATCGAGAGCATTGTAGGTCACGACTTAAGTAGATGCCGGCTCACAGGCAATGGCATCTTCCGTGCAGTCACACGTGCCGAATCATGCGATCACACATGCCTTAAAAACTGCAAACCCCCAAAAATGCCTCCAGGCAGCAGAGGAAGATGAAGAGGGATATGTTTTCACGGTGATCAGGAAGCCCGCCTGTGAATGCCAGAAAGGATCCAAATAGAAAATGAAGCCGACCCTTCATGTCGTTCGGCATGGCTGCAGTCTAGCAGGTGTATTGCTAGGATCAGCACATCAACCAAAAAGATGGAGCATCATTAAGATCTTGATACTGCATATCGAAAAGAAAAGCTGACCAGGAATGACATACTGTACTACATTTTATTCGAGGAAAGCACAGCCAAAACCGTAGGCGCAGCAATTCATGACGTTAACTCGCAGGGAAGGGGAATGAATAGCAACGCCACAAATTATGACTGCAGCAACAATACGTAATGCTCACGATGCGGCTACATGTCTCAACTCCCTACCTTGGCCAGAAGCCTACCCAGCCGGCGAAAACACATGCCGGTCTGCAAGTCTGGTACTTACTCTCCAGCTGCATATGAATGTCTTTCAAGGGTTACCACACAAGGCAACAAGAACAGTCCGACATGCTCCTGTCAAGGCAGAGCCGATGCATTGCCTGGTGAGGAGCCTGTGAAAGTGTCAAAAAAAGAACATGTGCAGCAGATCTTCGCAAGCGTCATTCACGAGATTCTGAGTGAAATGCATCACATCGGAGAGCAGAAGTGAGGCACAGTTGCGAGCATCTACGGGATCCCAAGAGCAATCCACTTGAGAGGCTGAGTTCAGAATTCCATCGATGTGGGCCTCACATTCCGGTTTTCTTTGTTCGGGAAGCAAGACAAGATTCTTTCCTGCATATTCCTCAAAACTACGCTCTTCTGCATCCATCAACATGCTACAAGGGAACGTCCCAGGAATCCAGATAGTATCCTTCCCGTTCTTGATGTGGTAGTTTTCCTCAATAGGGGGACCCCAATATAGACTCCAAAATACTAGAATCCTTATTGTAGGGACCCCAAAATACTATAATCCTTATAGGGGTCCTGAAATGGTAGCCCTAATTTGGGGTCATCCCTATGTTGTCGCTCTCAAAGACCGCTCCCTGGCCAAAAGCCTCCAAACTTGCAACGGTTCCTTCTGAGGGGATGCTATGCAGGAACGGAAATCAGAGGCCTCGAAGCTCCGAGCTTCAGCCACATGGCTTAGCTGCCCCCTCTGTCACTGAGAACGGAACCTGCAAGCAGAACACTCTGTCAAGTTTCAACATCCCTTGTTGGTCTCATGAAGCTCGTTATTTGGGCTTGGCGATTTGCAAGAGTCCTACGAAAGCCCTCCGAATCCCACTGTACATACACCTCAGGGAGCTGACGGTCCCTCTTTGGTGGGCAGACTGTACACTGCCGGCTGTGAGAGCTATTTCACCAGAATCAGTACATGTCCAGCAATGCTGACATGAGTGCATCTTGACCGTCATCATCTCTCCAAGAAGGTTGGAGGGATCGCCGGCGCCACACTGCCCAGGTCTTGCTGTTTAGAAGGTGCTTGCGGACAGCGCTCCGGTGCATGCCCGGAACCGCGTGCAAGACTTCGCAGAGCATCATGTGGTTCAGAGACAAGGCGCTCATTGCTGAGGCACCATTGGTCACTCCAGAGTCTAGAAGTTCCAGGAGCTCCTGTGACGTGACGTGGCCGCTGGCAAGGAGCCTGCAGCCAATCAGGAGCATCTTCTTCAGCGCGCCGCAAAGCGGCTCACAGCGGGAGTGGGGGAAGATGGCCATCAGCGGGACCTCACACGTGGCCTTCACAGCGCGGAAGCCGCCCTCCTCTGGCTCCAGCATGGTGCACTCACAGCTCACGTGTTGGGACCAGAAAGATGCGAAGAACTTGGCCACCGCGCGGAAGTGCTCCACAGAGGCCGCAGAAGCTACCTTTACATGAGGGACCAATTGTTTCCAGAGCCACAGAAATTCCCCGTCAAGGAGCTCGCTATGGCAACGGAGATCAAAAACAGGCTCCGGAAGGTCCAGGCCATGGTCAGGAGCCGGGATCCTGTGATGGACGAAATTCCGCCTCATTCTGGGCATAGGACGCCGAGCTGATGTGTAGTTATCCTCGGATGCGATGAGATTCACCGAAAGTAACAAATCTTACAGGTAAATACTGTCAAGCGAGGGTCGGGATCTTGCCGGACGGCCAGAAGAGCTGACACGGCCTGCGTTTCGTGGCTGGCGGCCACGATGCCCTTCACACGTTCCCGAGTTTCGCTTTCGGGCTCGCTGCGCAGGGCCATGTGAAGCAGCTGCTCCAGCTCACCTGTGACAAGATCCGCCCTAGAAACATGCACCATCCACAAAGCCTTAATGATTAATGACATGATGTGCACCGGACAGAACACTGTGGAACGAGGTCCCCAAAGCTTCAGTCAACAGCCTGCATCCACGTCGATGACACGTTGCAACCCCTGGCAAAACTCCATCATCTCCGGCGATCCTTCAGCGAGCTTGAAAAGGTTTTCGATGTCCTCCCGACCTTTTAGAGCCTCCCGCAAGCGCTTGCGTACAGTCGTTCGCCAGCGGTCTGGAGCAAGCAGAAAATCACACAGGCACCAAACACCGTAGATTTCCCGCCAGTGGCATGGAAGTCGACCCTGGTAGAGGAACTGAACAAATCCATCGATGTCTGACTTTCCAACTGAGGCAGGGAGGCAAACCTCCACGGAGCCCTCAATCTCCTCGAGGCTGCGGAAGGATTGGAAGCTTTTGAAGTAGCCAAAGCGGCGCAAAGCCTCTTGGTGGATATGCTTCCCCACCACAGTCTCCGTCACAGGCACCTCCGCCACCTCGGACGAAGGGGGCGGCCCAGGATCCTTCGGAGGATCCTCAGTGGCACTTTCTGATGCTTCAGATTGAGTCGCGGCCTTGGGCACAACTGCCAGCTTGAAGCGTACTTCCACACTGGGAGACTGCAAGGCAGCCCCACGCATGAACGGTGACACATGCAGAGGACAACTCATGGTCTTCCGAGAGTCTTCCTTTCCTGCTTGCACACCTCTCCCTGTTTTGAACGAAAACGAGCTGCGGGAAGCCGGGCTTTGGATTGCGCAACTGCAACAGAACTGTCCTGAGATCAAGCGGCTTCAAGCGTAGGATACCTTAGAATACCTAACAGCTCAGCTCAACAGCACCTCCACCGCCGGCAGCACACGACGAGGTACCACAAGCAGCCTCAGCACGGTGGAACTGTCCGAAGGCCCTTGCGAAGAATGCCAGCGCTGGCAAATATTCAAGAATAACACAAGCAGTTTCCTGCCACAGAAGTGCAGGGGCTCGCGAAGAGTTTTGAAACGAAGCAAGGCAATGAGGCTATGGATGATAGGCTACGTGGCTGTGCGTGCAGACAGGGGAAATCGCTCTGCGAGGCCCATGTCCACGCACGACTTGTCGTGCTTTTGCTGTTGAGAACAGCCTGCCAGGCCTCACAGTTGCGAAGCTCTCACCAATGTACAGCCTCACCTTTCTCGGCATCAAGCAGTGCACCACTGAGGGCCTCAAGATTTGCAGGTGGAGCCTCTTCTAGCGAAGGCTTCCTCAACTCAACGTGATCTTCTCGAGTGTCCATGTGAGTGAGGACATACAAGGGCTCATCCCCTGGTACCTTGCAAGCCCCCTGCAGGCGACCGTCCAAGGCAAAAGCTACGACGCGCCTGTCCATATCAACCAGCATACCGATGACATTGCCAGGGTCACATGCCTTCTCAAACTCTACAACCGCTTTGCTGCAGGCGTGCAAGGCACCAAGCCCATTGTGAATCGATCCACTGCCCCCGCTTTGGCCAGCGCGTCCGGCATAGTACGTCCAGGCAGGCAGTGAACGGCCATCCACGCGGATCCCAGCAACCTCTTTGGACTCCGTGACTCCACACCATTGCTCGTCTCCAACCTTGTGCAACACAAACTCGTAGTAGTGCAATCCCGTCCGCATGGGCTCTTTCGTCAGCACGTTGCAGAAATCATGTGCCATACTGGGTGATCGCAGGACGTTGCCTTCTGCCTGCAGCTGTTCTGCATCAGGGTTTCCTTCCACATCCCAGGTGTACATTGGTGTCTCATCCCTGACACACAGAAGCTCGCAGCCTTCCTGGGGAAGCTCTCCTGCATCGGACGTGAGGACATCGCCGTCCTTCACAAACTTCTGCAGAGCAACTGGGATACCCGTGAGCCGCTCGACTTCAAGCCTCAACTCACCAACGTCTCTTGGAACTGGCGCCACTTCAGCCAACTTTTTTCCAGCCAGATTCGACACCAGCACGGACATGGCTTGAGAACTAGCCTCAACAAGGTCACACTAGATTGTTGTGGTTTGAGCAAGACCTGCGTTGCTGCATTCTCAAGAGCCCCTCCTATGAACAAAACAGATACTGAAGAGCATCCAAGGTCAACACCTCATCAAGTCGTAGCTCCGGGGTGCAGGGCAAGACGGCTGCTGGCATTGGGCGTCCTCCAACTTCCTCGCGCATTCATGCTGCTATGTGGATCTGCGTAGAAAGATGCGTCGTGATCGCCCACAGACTATGGTCCCACAAGAGCCGTTAATACTCAACGCCGCATGAATTCATGCCGATGTCATGGCAATGAGGCCGAATGCTATGGTTGGCATTTGTGGGTCCTATTCCTTCCTTCTCCACATCAGCATCAGTCAGCAAAACTCATCACACGGGAGTGGACACGTTCGGCAAGGCAGGACAGTTGAACATGTCTTCTTCTTCTGTCAGCAACCAGTAGGGTTGTAGCACATGCGTATTAATTAGGTGGGACGGGGTCTGGTTTCGTTCATTGCACAAAGGGGTGGAAAAGATACGAAAAACTGCGTGCATACAACAGGGTGGATGTGTTTCAATCTTTGCACATTCTGACAAGGGTAGAGAATGCAGCTGCGAGTAGATACAAGCACTCACTCAGATGGGGCCACACGCGAGCGTGATACATTACCTTGATTCATTGATTCAGCATTATACTTTCTATATCACACCATTAAATGCCCTCTTAGTCCCTATATAACAACGATTGATTGAGTCCAGCATGACAACGGCATGCATTCGTATTACCGGAGCATTCGGTTTCCACAAGCATGAAATGCGGGCCAAGGTGATAACATTCGTGTTAGCAGAACATTCGGCTTGCACAGCATCCATGCTGGCCTAGATAATAACGTTCGCGTTACCAGAGCATACGCTTTGCTCGAGCATCCATGCTGGCGATGAGAACAACATTCATGTAACCACACAGTGTGGTTTCCAAGGGCATCCATGCTGACCAACATAATCAAGTTTGTGTTACCAACGCATACTATTTCCACGAACATCCATGCTGGCTGGACAAAATAAAAACGTTTTTGTTGCCAGGGCATGTGGTCTCCACGAGCATCCATGTTGGCCAAGATAATAACATTCGTGTTACCAGAGCATGTGGCTTCCACAAGCATCCATGCTGGCCAGGATAATAACATTTGTGGTATCAGAGCACGCGTGTTCCACGAACATCCACGCTGGCCCACGCTGCCGAAGCATGCGATTTCCACGAACATGCATGTTGGCCAAGATCTCAAGCTGTCGTGGCAGGACGCACGCAGCTACGAGAGGCGTTGGCAGAAGACAGGCAGTGACCTGTTCACAGAAAACAGATGGACCACCTAAAGAACCTCAGCAAGTGAGAAGAAACTAAATACGAAACTTCAAAAAAACATAAAGATTCCACCCCGCGTGCATGTTTAGCTTCCAAAGAACCAGGTAAATGCCAAAGGAATGCCTCGTGCATAATTTTCCGCTCAAGTTTCTTTGCATCCGAAAAAAAAAAGAAAGTCTCGTAACATTCCTGAAAAACGGATAAGTTTTGTTTAGGTGCTGGAAACGGTTGAAATGGTGCTAAAACTGAAAAACCAGTTGCACTGTCACACAAATTGCAGGACCGTAAACCATGCGGCAGGTAGTTTTGGCTGTCCAGCCCTGATCAAGTTGGTAGCAACGGGGCATGCCCAACTTCAATAACAAACTCCGGGCGCTAAAGTTCTGCCTTGGCTCAGACCTTCTAAACCTGTGCCGCATAAGCCAAGCTCAGCAAAAGCCTTGCAACTCTCCTGCCGAGCGCAGGAGCAGCACGTCCATGGCGTAGCAGCTCCGGGCATTTTGCGAACTTCCAAGGTTCCGAAGTATGCATCCCAGCTAGATTGCTCCGGCAGCATTCTTGCAAGTAGCTCATGTGTAATACACCTGCTTTTGCTCTCTTGAAATCACTGGTCACTCGTCTCTGGCTTCTGGATCTTGCAAGGAGCCGTGTGAAGGTGCTCCAAGAAGACATGAGGTTTAGGGTTGGGTTATATTGGGAATAATGGAAAACAAAATGGAAACTACAGGGGTTATAGTGGGGTTATATTGGGATACTACTATGAGGGGTTATAGGAGCCATAGTCTAAACTCCTAGAATCCTCCTTAATAATGGAGAATCAAGTGGAAAAGAAAATGGAAAATGAAATGGAAACTGAAATTTTATGGGGGATTATATGGGTTATAGTCTAAACCCCTAGCATCCCCTTTAATAACCCCTTTATTAGTCCCCTATACAATCCACTATAGGACCCTCCTTCAGGAGGTCAGACTATAGCTCATATGTGTATATATACACACATATATGGCAGGCAAGGCCTCATGATGCCAACGTCTCTCATTTGCCCTGCATACCGTTATACGGTTGTTTCCCAAAATGAGGGTGACCTCAAGACAGACCCCAAAATACCACAGCAATATGGTGGCCCTAGGTTTTTTGGAAAAGCCCCATATATGTGCCTGAGCACACCTGCAGTTGCCTCTTTTTGGTGGTGGAGCCAAAGGCTTGCAACAGTCTCGCCTTTACAGCTCTGTCCACTGTACAAGGCCTTCATGTAGAAGGTCGTTTTGCAGTTTTGCAGGTTTTTGCTACAGAAGCCTCCCAGGTTGCAATGCTCCTTTGCCTCTTCTGTTGGAGGCTCAGTTAGCTCTGCAATAGGAACCTCTGAATCAAACTGACAGGTTGGACTAGCTTCGAGAGCATCTGGCACGCAAACTGAGAACCCCACGGCTTTGACTTTGCCAAGTTCGGACACACCGAACTGGTCCTAGATGTCAAGCTTTGGTACAAAGCCAAGCCTCTAGCACTACACTGCTACACTGTTACACCGCTGTGCAAAGCTTCACCGTAACCACAAATGCTTGGTCCTTGAAGGCTGCGCAGCTCACAGCTTGCAATGCTGCAAGGCCTCGGAACCCACGAAATGAGAGCCAGGAACTGGCTCTCCTAAAGTACTTTAGGATAGGGGTGGGGTATCCAACACATGATTATATTGCAAATCTACAAGGAAACCAAGCGAACATTCTTGGTGATTGTACGGCTGCTACACCTGAAAAATTAACTTGGCTCCCAGCATTAAGTCAATGGCGAACCTCCACAGGAACGCGGAGGCGGTGAAACCAGCACGTCCTCGCCTCAGGTCAATTGAAAGTGCTGCATGACTTTGGACAGGCTTTCCAAGGCTACCTAGAAACCCTAAACCCAAACCCCAAATCCTCAACTCTCAACCATGAACCCTATACCCTTAATCCCAAAACCCTCAATTGATGTCCCTTCTCTAGACCATTGGTGAGCTGTCAAGCAATCTGGGCGCCTTTTAATTATAACAGAAAATAAAATGGAAACCACAGGGAGATTATAAGGGGTTGTGTAGGATTTTATAGGGATTACGTACAGGGTATATATTGGGGTTATAATGGGATAATGCAATCTGGGCACCTTTCAAGAATCAGCTTTGCAGCTTCGCCCGCCCCCAGCGTCGCACGGGACCCGCCTCGGAGGCCTCAGACGAATCATCTACGGTAATTTGCTGATTTCCCAAAATTAGGGGAATTGAGGATTCTAGTATTTGGGGGTCCAAAATCGGGGTCCCAAAGTCAAGATGTTGAGAGGGGTCCATTCCGCTACTGCTACTTTTCTTAGGGCTGCAGGGCAAGTCTATAATCAACGTCCCCTACGTTTGATTAAACGTTCCGAAAGCTCTTGCAACAGCAAACATACTGCTTGGGGGTTGAACAGTCATGTCCCACAAAGACCCGCTGAAGCAAGTGCAAGTATCTCGACTTTTTACTTGATCTCCGCTCCTTCCACTGACTGGCTGTATCCCGCTCCCCTCCGAGAAAGCCCGATGCCAGCCTTGAAATTTAATTTTGAGGGTCTTCAGTGGCATTGTAAGCAAGTGGACTCTGAATCTGAAACTCAACCCTAAAAGCCTCCAAGTTCATAGCAGGAGAATAGCTGGGCGTTGTGAAAGCAGGTTTGCATAACAAGCTAGAACTCACGCCCGCTGAAAATCATGGTGTATCAATGAGCCTCCCGAAGCAGCTGAGGTAAGCACTGCCGGGCGCTGCTGCACCGTCTCATGATCCCGCATGTCGATGTCGTTGTTTTCTGCCGGACTTCCTGCAGGTGTCAACACCGTTTCCAAACAACCTCCGGAAGCAACTATGCCACTATGCCTCTTTGCGCATGTACCTCTGGCTTTCCGCGTGGTTGACAGCTGCATTGGGCCCTGCTGTTTCTACACTTTACGATTGTGATTGTCATGATGCCACAGCCTGAACTAGCTGCAGAAACGACTACCCCAATCATTGAGCTCCTGCTACAAACCCTGTCCAGTATGATCGGTCAATGCCTACCATCTGGATCCTCTGACGTGTGCGTACAGAATGCTCTCTACCTCTCAGCACTTCTTCCGCCGTCTGTTCAGCAGTGCATCCAATTGATAGGACCTTCGAAAACATGTGTGCCTTCTGCGTGGCTTTGCTTTTGAGGCACCAAAAAACGGTGGGAGCACTTCTTGGCCTTCCAAGGGCGCGTCATCAGCGGCCAGCTTGCCATCCGGTGGCCTTTGCTTTGCAACTTAAGGGGGACTATATCCCTATATAACTTATATAACTCTATATGACCCCAATATACTATAGTAGATTCCAATTTCTTTTCCATTATCACTATATATATTGGCTGTTTTTTTTCCAGACTTGGGGCATCTTCCGGCTGCTGGTGTTGAGGCAGGAGCGCGTCATCCGCATTGGGCTGCATGCCAGTCCGCAACTCTTCCTCACCGTGCGCAAAGCGGCACGCTCTTCCCGCCTGGCCCAGGATGAGAGGGTCCTGCCCAAGTAGCTGTCGGGATCCACATCAACAGCACCGTTTGTGTGATAATGAACAACTGTCAAATGGCTATAATGTGCTATAATTGTCTGACACACTTTCTTGTAGCTACTGATTACCCGCATGACTCACGTTTCTTAACTTGCTGGCTGTAAGAAGGAAATGGAGGAAATGGACCCCTGAAGAATCCTTTTTTTCCAAAGGCAAAGCAAATCCGACCCTGAACTCACCACCGGCGTCTGCCCTCCTTCGGGCATCCCTTCTGGAAAGCTGCAAGTCTCATCCGCCCTGCAGAATCCCCTAGATAATCCCAAATGATATGCGTGTGAATTTTGTAGCACTCCTTCATTCCGGCTCATTCCCTCCCACAATCCAGCAAGTGGCACGGCAGCGGGTGCAAGCCTTGCAGCTGCCGGCTGACCACTTCTCGCAAAGATTCGTCTTGTAGATGCTAGACGTGGCGCGAAGTTCCGCGAACCTGGATTGGCTTGGGTCAACTCTCCTCACAAACGTCTCTTGGGGGTTTCCCAAAATTAAGGGAACCCTTTTGGGTCCCGCCAATAAAGAGTATAGTATTTGGGGGTCTGATTTGGGGTTCCATTATTTTGGGAAACTTCCACTTCATGACGCAAGTAGGTTATGTTGAATACAACTGACTATGCAGCCTCCTGAGCATAATCTGTTCTAGCACTACTTGCTACAGACCACACCTCCAGGAGTTACAAAGCTGGCTGAGCTCCAGGGCCCGTGAGCAAATCTGCAGCTGGCATCGTGGCACCTGAGACCGGAGGGCTTGATGAAGCGCTCGGCATCTTTGCTTGGACGTCGCGATCCAATCCTCTGAGGCAAGTGCTTCTTGCGCATGAAGTCGACCTCAGCATCATCAACAATTGGCCCAATTCGATTTGCAATTCAAATCTACTTTGCAGGCAGGGTGCACAAAGCTTTGTTTTAGAGAGGTCCGGAGGAGAGTTGAGCTCTTCTTTGGAATGCGCATAGGGGCATGCTCGCCCCACAGTGCACCTGCTCCTGGCTTGGGAATGACTGGGAAAAGACACTTTGATCTCGCACCTGCATGGAAGTCAAGGCACTCCAGGTGGAAAGAGCACATCTTGGTCTTGTGAAACTGGCCCCGGATCCTGAATGGAAAATGCAGCGCGCAGGCAAGGCACTGACTTCAACGCATCTAACCTGAAATGAAGTCGAGCAACTGAGGAGAGGCCTTGCACGGCCGCCTGTCCTCCGTCACCTGCCCCAACTTGCCAGTCATACCCGACTGAATTAACCGCAAGTGTTAAGATTCTTGTTCATACTTCATGCCGCCGCGGCGGCACCTGTGCAAGGGCCCAAGGTGGCGCAGGCAGCGATGCCATCGCAGGTACCATATTGCTAGCACCCGCGAGCCTTGCAGCGCAGAGGTCCCACTCTAAGTAATATGTAGGCTGAATGTACAGACGCTGAGCAGGACTTGCCATCAAAACGCTGTGAACATGTGCAAGCCGCCCCTCCCACGTTCCGCCAAAGCAACTGGCTGAAGTGGGCGACAATGTTCTCCAAGCCCTGGATGTAGTAAGGCTCAGCTGCACCTGCAGCTGGGCACTGCCTTGGCTCTCAAACCCCAGCTCCTCTCAAAGGGTTTGTTCCATACCGAGTCTGCCAGGGTGCTGGAAGTAGCCTCAGCATGCCAGGCAACTGCGAAACAACTTCTTAAATCCTTGAGATGCAGCATAGCCGCTTGAGCATGAGCTGGCGGCCCCCTGCGGCAGCACTCTGGAAGCTCATGCGATGCGGGCTTGTTGCAGGCTCGTGGCATTTAGATCATTAAAATAAAATAGATTGCAGTGGTAGCGCCTGATCCACAAAATTCACGAACGCGCATTTGCCGCTCCAACACGCTGATTCCTTTGCACAGCTGAAGATCGCAGGATCCCATTTGGGCGTCAGCGAATGGTGTCACATGGATGAAGGCTTCACTGCTTTTCTGTGCAGCTGCGATGCCGGGGGCATGTACAGGAAGTCGTACGAACCATGGAATCCCCACCTGTCCAGTTGGGTCCTGCAGGCATCCAAGTGATCCAGTGCCCTTTTGCACGTTACTGCCACAGCTTGTTTTCTTCAGCATGCCTAGTGCCTCTAGCATGTCCAGAGGCCACTCAGCATGGAAGTGATTCTGATTCTTTGCCCCCAAGCGCTCCAGGCTGAGAGTCACACCGGAAGACATCTGCATCTACGTACTCGGGAATTTGTGAGATCACCAGCGTTGTGACAGACATCGGCCTGGGCTGTTCATCAAAAGGAATTGTGACTCGAGAGTGAACCGCGTCATTCTTCAGAACTCGCTCCGAACACACCACTGCTGCTGGAACTCCAACGCTGGGAACCAGGCTCGATATCCTCTTCCTGAACATATGGAGCGATGCCGAGGCTTTGACATGTTTCAAGGCGATGATGTGGTTTGTGAAAATGAGTCCTGTTGGCTGCCAGCAAAATTATCTCAAAGTTTGAATCTTCAGGAAGCAAGTTCCTACATGCGGACAAACCAGGTGACATCTAGATAAACCATTTCGACACCCGTCGTGGCCGCACCGTTACGTCCCCTATTTGCGTTTTCCTGTGGTGAAGAGCATCGCACAAGGAGATATGCCTGTGTGAAAACATCCAAGTCAGCCTGGGAACAGGATTACTTCATGCTGCGATACTACCGATCTACCCCAGAAATTACAAGATTGAGCCCTACGTTGAAATGACTTGTACAGACCTGCAAGTTTCCCCCTGGCCTGTAGATCACTGCGAGCAAATGATGCTGAGCTCTCGCTCACCTCAACGGGAAAAAGCTTAGTTGCTTGGAGTCTGCTGAGGCCTGGGCTCCATTCTTTTGGATCGGGCCATGTCCCAGCCATCAGAATGCTTGTGCAAGTGTCCCTGGTAGCTTTGCGCTTGGGGAGATACAAGCTCCAAGTCCTGAAGCCGAGACCTTCCAAACTCAACCTGATACATCTTGATACCAATCCCATATCGGCCCTGGCTGAACTAATTGGCCAATGGCTTGGCGAGAACTTGCAGAAATGCTTACAAGTGTCACAATGCTTTGATGTTCTCAGTACACACACGACCTGGCACTTGAAGACTTGTAGTGTTATCTCATGCTTCTACAAAGCTTAGCTGCCTGAGTCACACATGTGATCTCCATGATCTCCAAGTTCTCGTCTGGTTCCAGCTCATCATCGCTCCGGGCTTGGTACCTGGATGGCTGCAGGTCTCGTTTGCAGTAATGTAGCTCCAGAGATCACTCGGAAGCCGGCAAGAAGCTGTGAGTTGCACAGAACTGCATGCTGGCTCTACCAGAACTACTGCAGAAGGAAGAATCCATAGACCTGTCAAGCCCCAATGCCTCAACCCTAAACCCAAAACCCATGAACCAACCCTAAACCATCCCTTAGCCCTACAGAATCTCAAGGCACACGATCTTGTTCCTGCTGCGCGCAGGCTTCACCGGGATGCTGGAGCCTGCGGCGCCTTCTGCAAATAACGCCCAGGCGCTCTCCAAGGCCTTCGCAGCCTGCAGCTTGAAAAAAATGCCGTTTAGCACACCAAAGTTCTGGGTCCTAATTTGTGTGACAGATGAAACGTCAAACAAATAGCACAAATGTCAGGAAGAGCAAAGAAGCAGGAAAGAGGAGCAGCAATATTTGCGCTCTATGGACACACAACATGGTGGAGCCCATGGCACAGTGCTGATTCAATGACATGCACTGTTCAAATCTACGTTGATTGAGCGTTCCAATTTTCCGCACAGCTGTTTCAAATTGAGTCTCCACTGCTGCAGAAGGCCCTCAATCTCTCGACTTTACACAGCAATGCGAATTGAGTTGGATAGGCCGGGAGCTAGCTAAGGCATGACTGTGAACGTGTACCCCCTTGACTGCGCTACCTTTTGGCCTCCCCCCGAACACTGGCTGAGAGTAAACCCAATGCTTTCAAACACATCTTCCCGAAATTAACGTGATGAAGCTTTGCGTTGACCATAAGTTTCCGCCTACCACGTGGTTGAGCTGCTAACTGCATGGCAGCCTGAGCCCTTCCCCCGAGTTACCTGCGAAAACTGCTCGCTTCATGAAGAAATGACTGACAGAGACTTTGCGTGTTTCTGTTGCGGGGGGGGATGCTTCAGCTATCTTCCGAATTGAAAGCGCTGATCATGCCTTCTCTCGCACTGCTGAGAACTGCAAAGCGGACAAAGCACCGCACACATGGAGTTGACTTGGACGTGAGATGGCATCAGCGGCTCAGCAGACAAGCAAGACTTGAAGAAACTAATGGTGCTCAAGGGAGGGCCGGAGAGTGGATCCCTATAAAAGTCCCTATATAATCAATCCCCATATACCCCTAAAGTGGTGCCTATATTCACTCCCCCACTCCTCCTTAAGCACCTGTAGGGAAGGCTCCGGGATCGCGCCTCAAAGTCGGTATCACCCTCTCGGCAAGCCATCGCCATAACGAAGGCCTCTGCGCGAGAAAAAACTCAACTTACTGGTTCTTCATAGGGAACACTCTAAGGGATTTGGAACCCCAGTAGAAATTATAATTTCAGCTAAATATTAGGATTCCAGGTAACAGAATTTAAAAATATTTTCAGGAACCTTGTAGAATAAGGGATATAATGATAATATTCCATTATTCCCTACTAAGAACCAGTAAGTCAAGGTACTTTCAGAGGTGTGTCAACACTTCATGCTAGTTGGGCTACTACCTCGACACCCTTTGTGGCTGCGTAGCTTTAAAGAAAGCGAGAACAATGCCCAACAATGCCCCATGTCTGCCAATTACTTGCTTCTGAGATCTTGGAACAATCCTAGCAACGCCAAGCTGCTTTATGTGTGCTGTCTCTGATGGGCTGGTTGCGTCCAACTAAGTCTCCAAATAACTTCTAGCACGTTACCCTAACTGGTCTCAAGCCCAAGCGTGGAACTCAGAACAAAGTCTGCAATCCCTGCAGCAGGAGCAACTGAAACCTGTCACTGCGAAGAAAAAGTACCTGTAGCATCCTCTAGCACTTGACAAGCGGCAACCACAGGCTCCTTTGAAGAAGAGCTGGAAGGATGGCAGATGTCCCTCTGGTTTTCTGCTATATGCGGAGTGCTCAGAATGCTTGTGCGGGTAGTCTGGTGATATGAAGGCTTCTTGCTGCTGTAGGAACAGTCTCAGGCTCCTTATTTGAGGCTGGTTTATCTCATTGCGTGGCAGCTGGGAAAGTCTACTGTGCGCATAGCTTGGGAGAATTCTTTGCGCAATGTCTTTCTTGTCTGCAACAGCAGCATGAAGCTGGCAAGTACCGGTGCCAAGCGGAGCGGGCTTAAGCTTCGTACTTCTAGGGCCATGATTTGTCAGCTGTCCCGCTATCAGGAACCTATGACAGACCGAAAGGCTGCCATACGGAATACAAAGATGAAAGGAGTGTGCTCTTAAGTCTCTAAAGCCGACACTAGCCGTGCAATCACAAGTCGACGCATGGACAATAAGAGATATCATTGTCCTGGAACCGGCACCAACGCCTGTTGACTCCCGTGCAGCGGCGCGACGTGTGACTTCAATCCAATCTCGCACAGAGACCCAGTTCGGCTAAACGCCGATCCTTCAGCGCTTGCAACTGGCGGAACATTAATGAGCTCTTGTGGCTCCGTCTATTTCGTTCCGAGCACAGCCTGCTCAGAAGGAAAGGTCTTGAGAGAAAGCTCGAGGCCCAAGCTTGCTTCTGCAAATCTGAGGCATTCCCTCGATCCATGTATGCCCCAGCTTATGAGGGCCGACAGCTCACCGGCGTATGCATGCAGAAACAGTGGAATCTGAAAAGTCCTGGGCGACGACGGCCTGGGTGACAACGGTTGAAAGCTTTGGACGCAGTCTGGGTGTGAGCTTCCCGCAGCTGTCAGCAGATCTTCAGTCAAGTGATACATCACACTTCAGACATCAACTCGGAGGGCTCGGGCTCAAGGGATTGCTTCAAGCTAGCTAGGTAACACTACACTAGCGGCATCATAACCGCAATTATGAGAAATTTCAGGACTCTTGTTATAGCTTGGGCTTTTCCCTTCCGAAGTTTCAAGCTTCATCAAAGACTTTTGCAATGCTTTGCCAGGCTTCTGCAGTCGGGCGTGGGAGCACGAAGCGGATCCACCCTACTCTTTGGATCAAACTGCACCAGCGGCTTACAATGCAGATTGCAGCAGCCACCGCGTCCGGCAACAAGGGATTGTCACGGGAACCTCCCCCTCCTCTTGCTACAAGTGTTGTTGCCGGCCTACTGCTTCAAGCCCTTGTCACGGAATTGAATGGTTCCTCCTACTACAGAATCACTGTGAACGAGGTGTTGCCGCAGAGAGGTCGTTTTACGTGCTGCTTCATCAACAGGATGTTATGGAACGGCACAGTATTCAAGCAGACGAAGCAAGGGCATGAAGTCCACATTGTGGCCAGGGCAGCTTTGTCTGTGCATTGATGCATGTTTCCAACCAGCTTCAAGGCGTGACCTCAAACATTTCCTGCATTAGGCTTCTCGTGGTTGTGGCGCTTTGATTCCACAGCATGCTCCAATCAGTCATGAAGGCTCTGCACGCCAAATGAATGCTGCGCTGATTCACATGTTACTCCAATGAAGGTCAATGGGGTCGTCATGAAGTGCATCTGTTTCCACAAGCCTAGCACCTGGGACTTGAAACCAGCAGGTTTCCACAAATGCGGCGGGTAAGAACCGAAGAAGGGGCCACGAACTTTTGGAAACCCCTACATCCAAACAGCGAGACGGCTACTTGCACCGGGATTAACACACATCACTCGGTGAGAATACACACTATCTACTGCGGACGCTGGTGTTGGGAAGATTGCACATCAGCGGGATATTTACACATCAGAAAATGGTAATCCCCATGTAGACGCTGATTCCAGAGCAACCCGACGTAAGGGTGGATTTTCCCGCTCTGCTGCGGACGGTTTGAGAAGAACATCACAAGATTTAAGTCTGAAATTTCGTATGATTCTCCATGTAAACGCTGGTTTTACACATGACCCAACATGAGATGATGAGATACTGCCACTTCCCACATCATGAGCTGAAACCCTGTGGACGCTGTCGTAGAAACAGCACAATTGGAAGAATGGCTTTTGCATGACATCTATTCTAGTAAGTTCCTTTGAACTGGGCCCCCCAGTGTGGACGCTGCTCGATGGGTAAAAACCCAGCCTATGTGAGATAACCCGACAGCAGGTATCTGAGTTCAAGGCATTTTCGTTTACGAAGATCGCCACTGCAGATTGCAAATTCTGCTCACTGCCGAAGAGCTTCATATACTGTTTCCTGGGTTTTCCATAATTCATGAATAGTAGGAATAGTACTGATAATACTAGCAATGATAGGTGTACCGGTAAAAAAAATCTTCATAACTATGATAATTCGAATCATGGGGGGCTAGGGTGTAGGAAACTCGAGCTGGGCAGACATAATGAAGCTAGCAGTTGGTGCTCAGAGGAATTTTATTGGCATATGAGAGCGTAGGGCATGGGTAAGACACCATGGCCGTGGTAACAAGGCAAACGAAGAATCAATAAAAGATCAAATAGATGGGGTAATCTAGATTAACCAGCAACCTGTTCTAAAGGAACCACGCGGCAGGGTCAAAGAATCCTGCAGACATAAACTCTTCTTAATGCTTTTCTGTTTCCGGTACGGAACCAAACAACTTCAAAGCAAACAAATGAATTGCCCGACCATGCCTCTGGAACAGCTGTTGGCCAAGCTCATAAATTTTTTGGCTCTTGCTGGACACGTACCGGGCCAGCCTTTCAAAAAGACCACGGGATGGTTTCAACCCCACGGTTGTTTGCAAGAATTGGGGGGCCCAGTTTCAAAAGTCTCTATACGGATTATAAGGACTCTATACAAATATATACCATATGTCATGGAGTGTTATCCTGGATGAGAACCCCTTTCGGACGGAAACCTGGCCTTTGCTTCCCAACCCAACTTCAAAAAAAAGGGCAGCTCGGTTTGTTGTGCGTGCATTTCTGTCAGTTTCCACAAGGTCGCTGAGGCCCGCAAAGCAGGGCCCCCTGAGTGAACTTTAGACCCTAGACCTCGGACCTACTTTCGTAAAGCCCATTGCATTTGGGGGTTTGTCAGGGATTTGCTGAAGTCAACTGATGCGCCACCGAGCTTGCCTGAGGAAAAAACTGAGATTCACTTTTGAGTTGCAGACTCACCAGAAATTTCAGGACTGCATTGATCCCTCCCCCATCCCAAAACCCTTTGCACCTCAGTTCTTCCTCTGTCCAGTCCAGCTTGTCACTGTTGCTGTTGCAGTCAGGTGGCACCTGGCGACACATGCAGAATGAAAACCAATTGAGGGCCTCTGGCATGTACAGAATATAAACCACCGAATACATTAATATCTATATATATATTACGACATACTGTTCAATATGTACTATATAATATCTAACGTATATCCTTGCTGTCATGTCTTTTAATCTGTTATCGAAGACCAACAAAGCAATACTACGGCTTGCAGGGCCATGGCACGCTTCGACCAATTTTTGCAACCTCCGGCGGCGTAAGGCCATACAACCTGCCCAATGTTACCAAGGATTCATCCATTTTCTCCTGCAGTCCAACCAGATCAAACATAGTGGAGAGCGTGACCAAAGATTTCTCCAGCGATTCTTCACCCAAATATCTCTCATACTCGCAGCAGGACCGCCGCAAAATCGCCAGGGACTTGGCGCCTCTGAAGAACGACTTCTGACGCTCAAACTGCTCCAACGTCCAATTGCCGGCGACATAGTCCCTGCAGAATGCAAGAAATCCACCAAAGCCTTCACGTGACGAGTAAACCTCATCAGGATCAGTTCCCTAAGACAGTCACGAAACAAGCATTGCGGCTCGGGGCACGAGGGGTGCCAACACTGTAGGGAAGGTTGAAAAGAGCCTGAAGTGCATCCGCAAGACTCTGAGCTCTAGGAAAACTACTTGTCGAGATTAGCGGTGGCAGCTTTAAATTGACGAGAAATCAATCTAGGAAGATCCCGTGAAGCAGGCTTCGGACAAGCAGCATTGTCGTAATAGTAATACGAACGGAGTCGTTCTGTCGGCTCGCGAAGGATGGTGGTGAGCTTGACATGCTTGTGGAGAAAGGTGGATGGCAACCAACTACGAGCCCACGAAACCTTGGGCTCGGCAAAACGCCGGAGGAAAACTTTCGACAATTGACCTGAAAAAGTACACAAAGTTCAAGATGTTTGGGGGCACACACGCAGCCTGGCTTTGAGAACAAAATTACAAACCAAATACCTTACTGGGGGTTGGAATAAGGGAATACATTCTATAGGGATTATATTCCTTTGCCCTACTGACACCCTCAAAAGGGTCTGTGTCAAAAATGATCAGGACACTCTCGCAAGCAGCTCTAAGCGCTTCTCGTCAGAATAGAGGTTCCTCAAGTCAGCTCAGAACGCATTTTAAGGTTTGGGGTCAAGGGCTTTAAGCCTTTGGGTTGAGGAGTTTGGGGGTTTAGGGCTTAGGGTAAAGGGGTTTAGGCTTTAGGGTTAAGGGTTTTAGGGCTTAGGGTTAAGGGATTTAAGGCTTAGGGTTTAAAGGTTTAAGGTTTAAAGGTTTGTGGTATAGGCTTGAAGGGCTTCGGCTTTAAGGTTAAGGGCTTTAGGGCTTAGGGTTAAGGGGTTTAGGGCTTAGGGTAAGGGGGTTTAGAGCGTAGGTTTTAAAGGTTTAAGGTATAAAGGTTTGAGGTTTAAGCTTGAGGGGTTTAGGCTTTAGGGTTAAGGGTTGTAGGGCTTAGGGTTAAGGGTTTAAGGCTTATGTTTTAAAGGTTGAAGGTTTAGAGGTTTGAGGTTTAGGCTTGAGGGGTTTAGGCTTTAGGGTTAAGGGTTTTAGGGCTTAGGGTAAGGGGTTTAGGGCTTAGGTTTTAAAGGTTTAAGGTATAAAGGTTTGAGGTTTAGCCTTGAGGGGTTTAAGCTTTAGGGTTAAGGGTTGTAGGGCTTAGGGTTAAGGGCTTTAGGGCTTAGGGTTTAAAGGTTGAAGGTTTAGAGGCTTAAGGTTTAGGCTTGAGGGGTTTAGGCTTTAGGGTCAAGGGTTTTAGGGCTTAGGGTTAAGGGGCTTAGGGCTTAGGGTTTAAAGGTTTAAGGTTTAAAGGTTTGAGGTTTAGGCTTGTGCGTACAGGTAGAATCGCCCTTAGGTTTCCTGTCCCGGTTATCCCAGCAGCGCACCACACCTTTTGCCACAAGCGATCGGTACGAGCGCTCCGAGCAGGGTCTGCAGCGCGTCTAGCAGTTACTTGAGCCAAACATGAGTGGACACATGTGAGGACTTGTCAGTGCAC
>CAJNIZ010023180.1:18786-30807 GCA_905231905.1 Symbiodinium pilosum | reverse complement strand
GCAACACTGTTGGTTTCACCTCTAAACTGCTGAACGGCTCGTCTGGCGGAAGTTCCTTCAGCTGCCCCGCACTCCCTTCCACTAGCATGAACTTTCGGTGCTCCAAGCTGTAGAGCGTGACTTCCCCTTCTTCGGTCTTCATGCCATGCTCCATTGCCCGGACCATGATCAACATTCGTGCTGAAGAATGCCGTTTCACAACCAGGCCCTGCCTCCATACAGGGTCACCGAACTCCGATCCTACCCTGAGGAACACAGATTGGCCTGGCTTCGCATCTCGCATCTGACTGCAGCTGACAAACGTCTAGATCAAGCTATCCGACTGTCCATGGCAACTAACTCCCAGCTAGAATCTGAGCCCTTATGTTTCGGCACCGGACATTCGAGGTGCATTATGGTATATTATGGTATATTATGGTATATTATGGTATATTGTAGTATCTTGCAGTTATTATGGTATATTATGGTATATTACGGTATATTGTAGTATCTTGCAGTTATTATGGTATCTTATAGTATAGGGTTTGGTATGTTCACAGGAGTCTGCTCAGAAGGACCCTGACAGGACTCTCTTCCTCTTGCTTCTACCACCTTGCTCTGGGGGAGGCCTCCAAGGTAAAGCTGGCCGGGTGTAGCAGGGACGTTCAAAGGGATAGTACGCGTCATAGGCAGCCCTCCAAACCTTTTCTCGTGCCCTCCTCCCCTTGGCTGAAGCATGTCCTCAGCCTGTACTAAAACATCGGGTGCAAGCTCTGAATGAGCATTAACGTGTTGACTGATGGGTTGAGTCTTGCAGCCTTGTCGTGCAAAGACTTTCTGATCTTAAAGCTGCTGCGTGAAAGGCTCTCACACGGTCTGAATGGTCCTGGCAAGCGGCTCCCCGTGGAATTGGGCAAGAACAGTTGGCAGCGAAACGCCCAGCAGCGTGAAAAGCAAAAAAGCCATGGAAGTTCGGTTTTGTGTTGCCTTTCTTTAGTTGTACAGTGCTTGACATGTTAAACGCTGGGCGTTTGGGGCAATGGCCACGGCGGTGCGCACGCATGTGGGCTTAGGAGTAGATATTTTGCGCTGAGTTCCCTTGCTGCAGGTTGGTCTGTGCGCTAGAGCATACGTCTAAAATCGTTAAAGCCTGAAAAGCCAGGGCGCGCATAGGGACTGGGAGTTTGATTGAGGGTTGGGTCCCTTAGTCTGTGTGATATCTCCCTTGTACATTGCACGATCACATGAGAGCTGGGCAATTACCTCGAGCATCGCAAGAAAAATGTGCTCTAACGGCTCTAAGGAGGGCCGAGGGACTGCGCAATTCCCTATCGAACTTAATGGAATCCACGCCTACGCAAATGAGCTCGGGTTAGGAGTAAGAAGGACTCTTGTTGAAAGTCATCCTTGTGGGCTAGGGCTAGGGCTTACTGATGCATAGTGTATTGACATGTTCGGCCTGTAGACTTCCGAAAAATGCCCAGCATAACACCAAAGCCTACCAAGACGATGATGCAAAAACCAGCAAAAAGGTGAAACGCGGAACCTCTTGCTGGCTGCGCACGCGTCGATACTTTTTCCAGGGAGCTGCCCCACCTCCACCCGGTCACAAGACATATTTGTCGCTGCCAACGTTGATGAAGGCACGCCTTATGCGAACTTATGCGCAAAGCCGTAGGAATACAATCCAGCTAGGACCTCCCTCTCTCCGTTCTCCCTCTGTCCGGCTCCCTCTCGCTCCTCTCTCTCGCTATCGCTGTCGCTGTTTCTCTCGTGCTTCTTCTTCTTCTCACTGCTATACCCTCCCAATGGAGAGGGCGGGGGCAAAGCCCCAAGCATGCCTGTCTGTACTGCTTCCTTCATGTCTGCGCCTCTTTCTGTGATGATGGTTTCCTTGACACTGTGATTCCTTGACACTGTGATTTTTTTTCGTTCTGTCTAGGTTTCTTTCTTCCTTGCATCTTTCCTTACCTCCTTTCGTTGTTTGTTTCTTTCGTCCCTCTTTTCTTTCTTTCGTTCTCTAACCCTCAAACCCTCTCAATTTTTGTGACAATACAGACACAAACATAACAACATGTATGAATGCTTGACGAATACCGACTTTACGGCGTGCGCGGCATCCCGAGCAAGAATTGCAGAGTGCGTCACATGCACAACCAGGGCCTTGCATTCTTCCGGCTTGTGCTGTTTGGATGAGCAAAGCACTAGCCTATCCTTCAAAGATATACATAAACTGCTGGGATATGTGTTCGAGGATCCTCTGGAATCCCACCGAAGATTTGTGTCCAACGACCCTGTTACGGTACCAACCCCGGGTTGCAGCTCTTCGGTCAGCGTACTTGTTCCGAGCTTAGCAGACATGTCTCACTTGCGGCCTTGCAGCAGGAGCAAACAAAACATCTGCGCTTCGTCACAGCCCCCTATCGAAAAGCTCGCGCGGAACACACAGCAGGACGATGACCGCCACGACCTCAGCCATGAGCATGCTACATCTCTTTGATGTCAAGCGTTAAATGATCATGGAGTAAGCTCGATTCCAGGTCATTAAGCTCAGAGGAGAACCTCCTAGCCAGTGCGGAGCTGCTACCGCTAGCAAAAGCCGAAAGCCATGCACTAAACGAGCAACACAAGCTGGGCAGATCTTTTTATTATTACAGGTGTTACTCGGGGTGTACAAGCACCTTGATCGTTGCTACGGCAGTGGAGGCAAAGATGGCCAGGGCAGCAAAACATGTCCTATGCAAGAAGCAGACATGGAAATTCACGCCGAGAAGCATGAGAGCAGCTGCAGCTGCAAAGCATTCAAAGACTGATCCTATGACCTTACTGTACTGCCGGACCAGGAGCACATCATTTACTTCGAGCATCCCCACCCTAAAGTGCGGTTGTCCAGCACTGGGGGTCGTTGACCGATTGTGGTTAATCTCACTCAGCCAATCTCCCGGGACATAAAGATTTCCGTTTTTGTATAAACCTACATAGGCTCTGTTGCAGAGCTTACATAGGTCCATTTAAAAGCTATGTAGGATCTCTTTAAAGGGGGCATGCGCCCGACATAGGGCCTGTTTAAAGGGGTGATAAAGGCTATACAGCGGGTTTTTAAGGCCTGCACAGGGTCCCCTTCAAAGGGGTTAGAAAGGCTATGTAGGGTCCTTTAGAGGCCAACATAAAGTCGTCTTTTCAAAGGGGCTTCAAGGGCTGTAAAGGGCCTTTTACAACGGTTCAGGCCGTGCTCTGCGGTTGGCCACTGCAGGGGAATACTCTGCAGTCTGGGACGAGGGATGCTACTGCAGGGATACCCTACACTCTGGCACTGCAGGCATACCCTGCCGTCGGGCACTGCAGGGATACTTTGCGGTTAGGTGCCGTGCACGAAGGGCTAGCATAGCATACTCTCCTTGAAATAAAAAACAATCCCACTGTGAGTGGGGAGAAACAACAGGCCAAGGTGCATAGAGGACAGCTCCGAAGAGGAAGGGTGCCTTCCGGGAAGCACCATCACCATCCAGTTAGACTGGTAGCTTCTTAGGAGTGCTTGTGTTCGCAGCTTGCAAAGCCCTGGATCTCCACGTGTGCGCAAGTCAGCTAGAGCGCACTTCCGATTCCACCAATCTATCCTCACATAAAAGAACAGCATGCTCAACAGGACCTGTGATCCCAGCAAACTCGTTAGAATTTGCATTTAGCTTTCGCTTGGCCCCTTGGGAATGACGTAACCAGTCAGAACCAGAAAACATTCAGAGACTCTGTAAAGCCTTGTTTCAGGCTAGGGTCCAAAGACAAAGACCTCTAAGCTCGTGCATCTCGCACTGAAGCACATTGTACCTTTGCAACTACATGCCAGGTGCCTCAACATAAAGCATCTGATAACGCGGAGATTGAGCAGTTTTAGGACCTCTTCGAAGCAACTTCTACGTCAGAGTTCCACCAAAAAGAAGGTTGCATGTTTGGACCATGGTACCTGCTGCCTTAAGATCCACTACCCTTCGCATCTTACATTGGGGTTATATAGGGATTATGGAAAATAAAATGGAAACTACTATTTAGGGTTTAGGTACACCCCCCTGCCAAAACCTATCTCACTAGCTAGAAAGCAGCCTCTGGATGAATTCGACCGCCAACAGGCAGGCGGAGAGAGGACGACAGGATGCCTGCAGGGTGAGCAGGTTTTCCCTTGATTTTTTAATTTCCTGGGTCTTGGGTGGTCACTCGCTTACGTTGCGTGGGAATTCTCTTGCACTGATCTAACTTTGGAGTTTGGCTTGTTTCCGCTTTTCTACTATCTCGTGTCATCAACTACTTGTTTACAACAAGCTTTGCCAGTTGTCCACGAACTTTGTGATGCAATTCGGAAGTCAGACACAAGCGGACAGTCACAGCTATGGAAAACAACATGAGCAGAATGCTTACATACAATCTTATGCGTCTGCGTGCCCATCATAAAGCTGAGTGTTGAATAGGCTGCGTACAACGGGCTGCTTTCCCTGCTGAACTCCGTCTTCACATGCTGAAAACCTGAAACATGAAAGCCAGATCCCAAGCTGCATAGTCCTCAAAGTGCTCATTCGATAACTGAGCCTCTAGACCATCCTGGCCTTCGAATGCTGGATCGCCAGCCATTGTCATCAACGACACTATCGCCTCCACCCGGCGAAACACGGTTCGGAGGCTTCAGGAGCTTTCTTCGAGCTTGCTAGGACCTGTCCCACAAAACCACACGCCCTTCGCGGACCCGGGAGCCTGTCGTGCACACCTGTTAAGACATCCACCAAGTGTGAGCAAGGCAAGCGAGAAGCGTGCTATGGCGGTTCCCTGCACGGACCCTTTCATGCATGGCAAAGACTGCAGAAGCCACACCTTACAAGGATCCAAATGGCAGCCTGTGGACAAGCAACTTGAAGCCTGGAGGGCGCCGAGCGCTACAGCTGGTGAGAGGCCCGGCACGGTTCCCGCCACATTCCTTGCTTTTCGATTGGCATTTGGTTAGATGGCTGTGAGTTTGGGGGTCCGGAGTAGGCTGGTCTGAAAGCAGCTTATTCAAAGTGGCAGGTTCTGCAATCTCTGAGTGTTTAGCTGCAAACAACATGACAGCTGCCTTCAATGTGAGCAGTGCAGGTCGCCTTGACTGCCTGCGGTTTGGGACATTCAAGGAGAGTTGCGGAACATCAAACTTGCCGGAACTTCGGACCCAATGGCTACTCTCAAGTCGAGGGCTACACTGAAAACAGGGCATCAGAAAGTTGGCAGTCCCAGCAGTTCAAATGCCACCCTGAGCCCCAGGCACGAGAATCCTCAAGTCTATGCTGAGCCATCAGCTTTGACTCGTCAAAGTTCATTCGAGGATCGAGAGAACCGTCTGAAAGGCGGGAAGTCCGATCGTTGAGAGGCCCCAGAAGACCTGAGACTGGAAGGCTAAAGGCTTCAAATGCAGCTCTGGGCCCGCGTGAATGTTCTCAAGGTCAGAGTTCAAGGGACTTCCGGCATCTAAATCTGAGAAAGCAGCCTCCTGAAGCCTGCATGTATGCTGCTGCTATCTCCCACACCTCGCTCACGGTGGATTGCATACAGGTCAGCGCATGCACGTGACAAGCAGGTCCTGCTGGCGCTGGCGTGCTCTGACATTCAATCTGGACAAATTGCAAAAAGATGAAATTCAAGCATGAGACATCAACTAGAAAGTGAAGATTCAAGCATAAGACTTCCATTTCGGTTCGGACTGCTTAGAACTCTCGCAAGGCCATGACACAAGAGAGGGCAGATGTTTGTAGCAAGCATTCGGCTTCTTGCAACGGGCAATCCAACATATGTAAAGTTGAGCCTCCCAAAGTCCAAAGCCCCAAAGCCCGAATCTCTGCATCTCAGACGAAGGCGCATTCACCAAGTACTGCCAGTGAAGTGTCGGTGCCACGGCCATTGCGAGCATCAATCCTTCTAACTTTCATGGCCAGATTTCCTTGAGAATTGAAGGATCAGAATTGCGATTTAGCCTGTCTCATAAGCCTCCACAACAATGCGGAGCGTAGCTGTCGGTCATGAGGTTGGACAGTAAAGCAAGAGTGATAGACAGACTGTTCAGATTGGGAGAAATTTGAGGGAACGGGCGGGCGCTTTGGTTTTGCTGTTCACGCCAAGGCGCCAGCTCCAGCGGAAGCTGCTAGGATGAACACGCCCCGGATACCCACCTCAGAGTCCCAAATTCAGCTATCTGCCCTTTTTCCATTATCCCAATATTAACCCCAATATACTATAGTAGTTTCCATTTTCTTTTCCATTATCCCAATATAACCCCAATTACTATAATATTTTAGGGTTATATAGGGATAATGGAAAAGAAAATGGAAACTACTACAGTATATTGGGGTAATCTCACTGGCGTCCTCTTCTTCTTCTTCTCACAGCTCTGCAGCACAGTGGCGGGCAGTACCAATGCACAGCAAGGGCCCACGACCGTGTCCAAGCCACCGAGGTGCCGAGTACCAGCCATAAATTTAGCCTAGGGTTTTAAGGTTTAGGGTTATATTAGGGATTATATTGGGGTTATATTAGGGTTATATCATTGCAGTAATCCTCTCTCCCCCTCGCTCTCTATCTCAGTTCTGCCTTCTTTCTGTCTCGCTCCTCCAGTCACGGATCACAGCGACATTTACAGCCTGCAAAGCTAAATAAAGTGTTGAAGGAAATTGAACTGATTCTGAGTCCGCCTAGGGAGACCAAAGACAGGAAGTGCTTTGCCTAAACCAGTTTCGCAAAGCGGGCAGTACACCAAGCCCTCTATGTCCTCTGCGACTGTGTTGCACTTGGACATGCTTTACTGCACAAACTTCAAGTGAAGCATGGCTTCCTACTGGCCTATCAAAACGCCAGGGCCAGCCTAAAGTCAACAAGAAACGAAGTCACTGAAACTGAGGGTCTCTTCAGGCGCCCACCCGGTTCTCAAGTGGCTTGAGGATGAAGAGCTGGACCATCAAGTTGCTCCTCGGCACTTTCAAGCCACGAGTTGATGATGCTGGTGATACACAACGGAGGTAGAGCAGCCGAAGTGGCAAGCAACAAGCTGCACTTTGACGGCAAAAAGCAGCATGGGCAAGCAGCGAATATTAAGGAGCAAATGACAAGCAGTGAGTGGGATCTAGTATGGTGTTGGCAGGAAAAATAAGAATCTCCAGCAGGACATGGTACACAGCAAATAGCACAAATTCCACTTCCTCTGAAGAGCAAGGAACCCTGAGAGCGAAAGCTTGTATCCTGAAACCTGAGCCAATGCTGTGGTGGTAAACTACTAGGGGGATAGAAAATGGAAAAGGAATGGATGAGGGATGGATATGGAATGGAAACAGAATTAAGTATGAGAAAGTGACGTGTCCCCAGAGTACTATGTCCGAGTCTCAGCGTGGCCAGGGCTACCAGTGGGGCAAAGGTCTCCATGGTGGCCCCAAACTTTTCCTGAGAAAATGAAGGTATGGGTGCTGAGCGAAGTGTTTGAATACCTTCCTGCACACTAGGGTTGGGGCTTCTGCCACCTGTTCTTGGTTAAGAAGGTTTCCTGCTTCCACGCTCAATTGAAAACCATACTTGTATTCAGGCCGGTTTCTAGTACCAAAAGCACAGGTACAATCAAAGACAAGCCTTTGCAAAGGATGTTCGTGCTGATTTCTAAGTCCTGCAGCGGGATCGCCCAAAAGGTGCACAACTAAGACAGTGGAACCGTGAACTATTTGATGTTCTACAATAGTCAAAGGCACCTTGCAAAACAGGAACTGGACGCCAGTTGCTGCAGCGCTCGCGAATGTTCCTCAAAGACTTGCTCAAGGGCATGGAATTCAAATCAGCCCTGCAGATTAAGCTTTCTGCTTGCTTGTAGTAGCCCCTACCTAATCCCAAGTGATATGATAATTTCCGTGTTCTTTGAATTCGTTCATTCCCTACTAACTAAACGAGGTGCTTTGCTTTTTCGCTGCTGTTACAGCGACGGTGGCTACTAAGGTGAGGTGGGTCGTAGCGGAAGATAACGTCTGCTCTTACATGGTTTTGCTGCCCGGCTGGCTTTTTTGATGAAGGTTCCACATCGCAAGGCTAAAACCTGTGCATTAACCGCCCTTATAGCCGCAGCTAGCCGCAGCTGGCCGTCTCTGCGGCCACGTAAGTCAGAAGCTCCATGAGGGGGCTGCCTTGCCTTTGCGGAATTAGTCCTGGAGTCCCTTAGTAGGTGCTTTACCTGGCCTGTTTTAAAGGGCAAAAGTCTTTGCAAAGTGAGGTTTCTCGCATCAAAGAAGGATGCGCGGTCCACACTCAAACGTCCTTGAACTTCCCCAAAAGGTTCTGGAAACTGCCGAGCTACCTTGCGGCCGGCCCAGTACCCTCACTAATTACACTTACCGCAGCCGACGTCAACCCACACACCAAGTCCCGTTTGACAATTGACCTCGACAACACTCAAGCCCGCAACATCATGCCCATTGTAATTGCCAAGTCGCCGATCATCCCCGACAAGATCAGCAGTCTCAAATCTTTGTCAGAAAACAGCTGTGAGATGCCTTTCCTCGGTCAAACAGCTTCAGGTAGGGTGTAGGTCAGAGGGTTTAGTGTTTAGGGTTTGGCATGTTCTGTTTACGCTGGGGCAAGGTGCCACTTCTCATGGCAGTTTCCAGGGTTATAATTACCTGCAAAGTTGGAGCCAGGCAAGTCAAAATCAGCCCCAAATGCATGACCAAAGCCAAACCCGGACGAGAATCTCATGGAAACACTCATATATGAGATTCTCATGTGGTGAGTTTAAGATTGGAGCTGAGATTGTCGGGCTTCGATTCCGAACGCGGGGCAGATGGTTCAGACGACTGCGCTTGAATTCTTTCCTAAGCCAGTCTACTCCAAATTCCATTCTAATGAATGCTTTCGGTTCGGGAGGGGGTCTTGCCAGCAGACTTTGGGAGCGCCCAGGTTGCACATCACGAGCCGCTGTTTGAGCTTGTGGTGTGAGCCTGAACTTTGAAACGTAAAGCCTGAATTGTCACTCCCCAAGTTCTGCAAACAACAGCCAAAACTGCAATAAACCGGCCAACACCCCGACACGAGTGCAATCCATTTGCCAGCGCTGAAAGAACGCGCTTCTCCCATCGGAAAACATGCTCCTGCTTGTGGCCGCTTCAGGGATGACCAGCAAGGGCTCGGGTTCAAACGGAATGTCTAGGTGGAAGTCACCAACCATCATACACTGGGCTTTGGAGAAGTCATACCACTGCACCCGTGTGTAACTGATGGAGTTTGAGGTGCCAGGCACCCCAATTTAAAACTAGGCCCTGTGCTTCGAGGCTCGCAGTTTGGGGGTCTGACCCTTCTGAGCCCTGAGAAACCAGAATTTCAGAAGACCAGCAAGGTGCGGGCAATTGGGTTCTAGAGCTTTGGAAAGACCTCTTTGAGGGAGTTCCCATGTCACTGCTAAAACCCTGATCATCAAGGATCAATGGCAGAGGTGTATGGGATTTGGATTGCATATGCGTTCTGTCCCTTGTCCTGGCCGATGAATCCAGCATGTCCGGCGGACGAGACTCGCGCACGCCGACTTGGCTCTTCACGAAGTGGTGTTAGTGCGCAGTGAAGGAAGCAAAGAGGAAATGTAAATCATCATATTGCTGAGGTTTGTATCGGGGCCTACTAGGGTCCTCTCCCCCCTTCCCTACAAACTGCTAGTACGCTAGAAAAAAACTGGCCTCGAACCTAGTCGCATTCAAGAGCGCCCAAATAAATGGTGCTATAATATCCATTAGTACTACTATTACTGGTTTACCTGCTGTTATGTCAGTCTAGGGTTTCCTGTTTTTAGTTGTTTTCGCTGATCAGGAAGTCATGCCTTGTAGATGTGCCAACACATGAACGCATGAGACGAAGACGAGGCGATAAAGATGGGACAGGAAAACACAACACGAAGATGCTACAAAGGTAAAGAGACAACAGCTGTCGACATGACACGGTGGGCCACCAAGGAGGAAGCGAAGGAAGTGCCCCCGGCATTCCGTCACTTGCGAGTACCAAAGCAAAAAGCGTCCACACATCTGCTTGAACTCTACGATGTCCTGCAAGCAGAAGACAAACCTCAAAAGTTTAGATCCCGTCTGAAAACCCTAAACCCTGCCCAACGCCCAAAACCGTTGCCCAACAACCTACGAACCCCACCCATCCCCCAAAAAAACGACACTTGAAAAGACAGCCTCTCAAACCACAAAAGGAGAAACCCGGACGAAATGCAAATTTGAATCGAAGCCGTGCGTATAGAAACGTGTACAGAATGCAGGAGTTCTGGCTTAGTCTTTCCAAGGTGTCACAGACCATGAAGAGACCTAAGCTTGATGTTACCGTGCAATCCCACTGTGTCTAATAGCATCCCCACAGCAACACAAGCAAAACTTGAAACGTATCTCAACAGGTCAATGCGTAAAACCTCCCATACCAGAAGTTTGCAGCCATCCTCTCCACTTCCAGGTATAGCTCGTTTTAAAGTAGATAGAATATGGCTTTGGGTACATTATAATGAGATCCCCATACACAGCATATTCCATCTACCTAATGGGGACTATATTCTGAAGCTCTTCGCAGAAAAGAGGCAAATCAGAACCAACAGCCCAAAGACTCGAACAAAGGCCAAGACCAAAACCTGGTCATCGTTGGGTGTGGACATGATATGATTCAACTGTCCATTGTGCTTGCATGACCTTACTTGAAAGAGAAAAAAAAGCTCCTGAACCGATTCTAGGCTGCCTTACCTATCTTGGTTTCTTGCGCATTTTGAGATACAGCTGCGTATTCGGGCCTAAGTTTACAGTCACAGTCTATCCAGGGCTACTTCTGGAGTCGTGAGCCTACAAAACCGTGGACGTTCAGCCACATCTGCTATGAAGTTCTGTTCAATACGGTGGACAGGGAGCAAAAGCAAACGTACAGCTATCGCGAAGATCTCAACAAAACAACAGCCTGCAACCTGTCCGTTGACGGTGCTGATGATGGAAGCCGTTGGTGTCAGGTTGGAGGAATGCGGCGCATTGAAGGATCTGTGCCAGGCTCAGTGGCAGTGAAGCAAAGATGACGCTAGTAGACAGCCTTTATTGTCCTCTACAGGTCTTGGAAGATTCGAAGGGCACTACTTCAGCTTGAGCTGTTTCAAAGTTCGCTACTGTCCAGTTAAAAGCTGGCGAGACGGTTTCCACGTGACAAATCCAGAAAGAGGCCTGAGGCCTGAGGGTAGAGTCCAGCAGACATTGACTTCATTACCAACCATCTAGATGACTACCTTACGACGACTCGCATGCTCTTCCGGGGCAAGCGTTAGCCCCGACCCCACCGACCCGGTCAGGCTGAACCTTTGGCTTTCCATGCCTTATCTTATAGACATCGACTCCAACAAGCTTCAACATTGGAACCCCGAGCAACAGCCTGGACATCCCGACATCCTCTAGCAAAAAAAATCCTTCAGAAAAGTGTCTGCAATTTTGCCATTGCGGGCCAGCACAGCAACGAAAGGAACAACAACACCTCCAGGGTTCATGGTTGGGGTTCAAGCAACTTAAGACGCAAATTCCTTTGAAACAAGGGGTTGCTGTGTGGATCGAAGGATGAAGGCTTCCAGTTGGGTTCAGCATGCTTGTTTAGAGGGCTAGGGTCCGGCTTTTTTTGCTAATGCCGTGCGCGCATGCTTCGAGCGCGCATTGGCGCTGGCCCGGAAGAACTTCTTAGTGCCCTTAAAATAGAATGGTACACTGCGTTCTGGTCAGTTCCTCTAACAGGGTGCTGGTTCCAGTGCTCTGCGAAATGTCGCTTTGTTGTAACTTCAATCCAATAGGGGAGTTTACCGCCTCTTCTACGTCCCATAGCTTGAATCCTATCCTTGTACCCTGGACTAAATACTACATGATGGACTGGGTCTTGGTCAGAGGTTTGGAAGACTTGTCGTAGGAGCTTATCCTGGGATGCATACAGCGATGCCGTGGGTCTACGAGGGTATCGTGCTCTTCGCCAGACTTCGTTGTTGGTGATTCTGGAGTAGAAGGAAGC
>CAJNIZ010023180.1:0-17954 GCA_905231905.1 Symbiodinium pilosum | reverse complement strand
GAAGTGTTGTGCTGGTCATTTCTGCCCATTCCATAGCCCTTCTCAGAATGAATAGAGGATGTTGTGTACCCCGACCAGCCCTAAAGCCATACTGCGTTTGGCGAAGATCCTGCTCATGCTGGTTACTCAATCTGCTTTGGAGCAGGGAAGCGAAAACCTTATATATAGAGTTGAGAAGAGAAATTGGTCGGTAGTTTGAGGGGTCCGTATCGACACCTTTACCTTTAAAGATGGAGATAACAATGGCTTCCTTCCAATCTTGGGGAACATCACCTTTAGCCCAAATGGCGTTGTAGAAATCTAGCAACAAGATGGTATTTTCATCATCCAACAGTAGAAATAGCTCGTTAGGTACACTATCGGGTCCGGGAGCCTTGTTTTTCTTGAGCTTACTAATGGCTGTCTGTAGCTCCTCAATCGTAAATGCGTTGTGGTCAGCGACTTGATCGCGTAGGCTTCCCCTACTGTTCAGGATTCTTAGGTGTTCCGCTGAGTGAATCGGCGCCTTCCATTGTTTTTGTTCCAGGTGCGTGCGAAACGCGGCGTGTGTTTGCGACCATGGCACGGGCTTCCCATCAACCACCAGGTGCTGTTTTCTACCCTGAAAGCCCCTTTTTTGACCGCGTATGGTTTTCCACATACCCTGTTTTTCTCGCGACGCATCCTCCAATAGCTTGGCGTGTACCCAGTTTATTCTATCCTTTCTGGCAAGCCTTTTAGCTTTATTGCGCAACTGTTTGGCGTCGTGGTCCTGTGTCGCTTCCGCTTTGCGTGCCTGATCCAAGGCCTGAAGTGTATTTTCCGTTATCCAGGGGCGTCTCGGACGTGTTAGCTTTTTGTGGAAGCATTGCGCCGCTGCCTGTTTTAGGCGCTGTGTTACCGTCGCTTCGTTGACAAGCCGGGTCGTGCCGGACGATGTAGCTGTTACTACCGCGTTCGTGCCCGTCCTGTCCGAGCTGGCGCGACCTCTGTTGGCTAATACGTCTGCCCTTTCATTACCCTCTACTTGTGAATGCCCTTTTACCCAGCGGAGAAGAACCTTGAGAGGTCCCTGCTTAATGACCTGCTTGGCCAGATTGACAAGCGTTTTGTGGTGTTTGGCCCTCCATCTTCCCGTAATGACGTTAATGGACCACTGACTATCCGAGCGAATTTCTACTCTACTCCATCCTTGTTGGTGAGCGAATATGACCGCCTCTAGAATGGCCGTTAGTTCACCCGTATTGTTAGAGCCTACCTGAGCACCCCTATACAGCGGATGATCCGGAGTTGTGGTCACTGGCCCCCAGGCATCCTTCCATTCGCCCTCCATCTTATAACAGAAGCCCTGCCGGAACCATCCGTATACACTGTGACATTCGAGCCCTCACCCTGGTCAAGAGCGTTGTGGTCATCTGTCTGCTCCTCCTCTGTGAGCAACTCCCTCCGAATCAGATTAAATTCCCTTTTGTGGCCCTCGTCCAGTTTAACATCCAGTTCAGGGACTTTAGGTGGCCTATCAGTCCTTGCTTATAGCCTGATCTTAACCTCAGTTACCAAAAGATAATGGTCACTAGGAAAACCTGTGTGCAGCTTTGACTGGCAGGTATTGACTGAGTTTAGCCACTGTGGTCTGGTAAAGCAGTGATCCAATCTTTGGAAGAGGACTGGGTCAATGCGCGGGGTAGTTTTGGGCGGAGGTAATGGGACAGGTAAATTAAGAAAACTTCTGATCAATGTGGCTGCGGGGAGAGCTGCCTCCATGCATTGATAGTGTAGTTTATCATAAACCTGCTGCATTATCATCGGACCAAGTACATACTGAGACCAATCTTTGGGAGGGGCAGTCTTGTCCTTATAAGTGATGTGATGGATTGGAGCTGGAGTCCTATAAGAAGCTACTTCCACCATGTTGTGTCTGCCCGTCGTGTTTATACAAAGCGACCTGTTGGAACTGGCGTTGTGGTCGATGTACCGGGAGCCCTTCCCATAAGTAAATGGACCTGTTACCCCCTGATCATGCCTATGTCGAGCCTGGAAGCGAACATTGAAGTCCCCAGTAATATAAACCGGTTCTGGCTGTGGGATAGTTGAGATGTGGTCTTCAAGGGTTTCCCAAAATGGGACTTTATCCTCTTCAAGATCCAAACCTGAATGCGGCCCATAGACTCCTATAATGTGGACATTACCACCTTGTTTTTTGAAACACAGATGGATGATGCGATTGTTGACCTGGATTACGTCCAACAAGAACGGTCGAAGCTCTGGAGATATGATCGCTCCTACTCCAGCGAATTTGTCCCTTTTGTTACCTGATAGTATAACCAAGTATTGTTCGGACAGATAGGTGTAATACGAAGTAGATCTAGTTTCCGAAAGCAACAAAACCCCGAGGTGATGCTCCTGCATTAGCTGTTTAGCGTTCTTGAGCTTTAGAGTGTCTGCCATACCCTGAACATTGAGGGCTCCAAATTTAACCTTAACCCCATACCCTAGTGGCGTTGTGGTCGGAAATTTAGTGACCCTCTTACTCTTCTTCCTACGACATGCTTCCTGCCAGAATACATTGTTGCGGAACCATGCTGCCCTGTTTGGGGCTGCGTTTTTGGGCTGGGGGTGGGTATGTTGGGAGGGGCCCAGCCTCTTCAACAATTCCTTGTTGCAACTGCCTCGCCATAGCCGGTAGGCCCGTCTCCGGGCCCTTCTGCCAGTGGCTCCCCTGTCAGCTGCTTGTTCCCACCCCCGTTGGGGAGAACACTCTTCGCTACCCCTACTGCGGGGTCCCGGCGCGCCTCGAGGAGGCGGTGATCGGCGTTTATATGAATTAACGAATTTGCGAATTCCACTAATTGGTTTCATCCCTTTTCTTAAAAAAGGTGGAACCATTGGGGAGAATGATTTTGATTCTTCGGCCTGTCCTATGTTTTGGCTTGGCGGAGTCAGCGGAGCTGAGGAACTGCGTTGTGGTCAAAGTTGGGGGTACAAATGTTTCATCCTTGGTGTTACGAGTTCTCATGTTTAAAAGCGTGCTTCTGCTTATTGAAGCTATCTCCTGTGAACTTGAAGAGAGCAAAGTATCCAGAAATAGAAGTTGTCTGGGGTGGTTGGTTGGAGGGGAGTTTTGACTATTGATCTTGATTGAGGCTACCAGTTGATTGCCGACCCAACTAATTGAGAGTGTAGCGTTGCCATTTACTGAATGCATCAACTTGTTTCTGCTTCTGCTGAACCAAACCCCATCCCCTACTAACTTCAGCAGTGTTAGCTGTCTGTTTGGGCACTAAGAAAGTCCAGGCCTGCGCAGAGGCAAAAGCTGCATTGCACTCTTGAGAAATTTCAAAGGTGTGCCGGAGTTGTGGCCTCTGAATTGTGATCTGACTGCATGCCTGTGTTGAAAAAATTTCAAAGGACTGGCATGCCCAAAAGACTCTAGGACAGAGCTGAAACTTTCTGCTTGGGGGAAGGCTTGAAAGTTTCAGTGTATCCTGAGTGTGTGAAAGAAAACTTGCAAAGCAACAGTGAGTCTCTAGGGGATCTGCCTTGTGGGTAAGCGGCCTGATCCCCTGAAACTCTACCCCCTCTGTTGACATAGATCTTTGCTTGGAGGATTGTGATCTATGCCATGGGAGGTTGAAACTTCGGCAGCCAGCTTGTCACTTGCTGGTTCTGCCTCCCTTTCCCTGTCCTGACTTCGGCATGGCAGCTTTTGCTGCAGCAATGCCAGGCGTTGTGGTCGGGGGGACAGGGCTCTGACTCGCATCTTGCTGATTCAAATCGGCCACAACCGGTCCCGGGGGCTTTCCCTGAATTGCGCAGATACTGTAGTTGCCTACTTTGTGCGTGGGTTGCTTAAATTTGTCGCACATTTCGTCCCACGAAAAGTAGATTTGATCTACTGTGGTCATCTGCAAATTGAAAGGAAACGGTTCGTAGTAATTCGTGTGAATTGCTACGCTACTCCAGTGGCGCTTTCCCTTGCCAAGCTGGAGTCCTTTGCCACTAAGCGTGGCCTGGGACTTGGCATCGGCCACGGCTTTTGCCTCGGCCTGATCCAATTCGTACTGCGCGCCCCACATGACCCGATTCCACTGTTCAGCCCACAAAGTGGTCTCAGCTGCTGTGGATTCGGTGGGAGGCCCCATCAAGATAGCAGCAAGTTCCTTGACAATCTCAAGTCGTCCCTGGAACTCACCGTTCTCTTCAAAGTAGAAAATGCGAGCCCAGGCGGTGATATCCTCTTGGAAGTCATCACCCTGTTTCGGGGCAAGCAGCGTCAAACTCTTCCACAATATCGTCAGCTTCGACGATGAGTTGTGGTCTGGACTGGAATTTATACAATTCAAAATGACTCGTAGCGGACTTTCCAGTTTCCGTTGCCACTGCGGCGAACACGGGGCCACCTTTATGTGGTGCCCGTGTACCGGTGTGTTGTCATCCCGGTACAGCGGACTGCCGGCTCCACCTCCGAACCTCTCCAGCACTGCACTGCGGATTTCGAAGGCACGGAATGTGAGTAGGGTCATCGTGCTGTAGAACTCACCCCCAGCCGGGACTGTGACCGGGTCTGTTGACAACGCACTCAAATACCTCTTGAGCTCGTGTGCGTTGTGGTCTGTGACGTTGCCGCGGTCGTAGCAAAACGTCTTGGCCTTGGGCGTGTTCATAATGAGCCAGCCCACCATGTACTCCCTGTCAGCTGGCGTCATGCCCTGCGGCCACCCAGTTGTTAGGAGCTGGACTCCCACTTGATACTTCTGCGCCAAGCGGTTCTCCGATGCCATCCAGGAGACTTCCTGGCGTAGCTTGAAAATGCCGTTGTTGAGGTTGCGCAAGCCGACTTCGAGCTGGGCCGCCAGTGAGAAGTATTCAGGACGAATAACTTTCTCGTGGTAAGCACGAAGAACTCTCATCATGTCATGGTTGGTGCCTACTGGCGCACGCAACCAGGCCTGGACGGCGTTTTGGTCTTGGGGATTCACCCCCAACTCCGAAACTGTAAGCTCAAGCGCCGCCTCGTCTTGCAGAGAGAAAGGTTGCAGAAGCGTCGGGACCTGCTGCTCCTGCCTCATCTCCGTCTCGACTTCCATGGCCACCTTGTCCGGTTCTGCGGGAGTGCCCAATCCGCTTGTGATTGGGCTCGGCGCGCTGCGCTTCTGTCGCGTTGTGGTCCAGTACAGCTGTTGAACTGCCTCGTACTGCTGGTTCTGGAACACTTGACGGTGACGCTCCCACTGCTCGGTGGCCGCGCTGTTCACCACCGCTGAGCTGGGTGCACTTGACTGCCCAGGCTGCGACATGGCGGCACTGGGATGAAACTACTTGCAACCTTCCGCTTCGGGAAGGCGTTGTGGTCTAGGACCTGCGTGCAGCTGCTTGCACTCTTGCAGCCGATGCGCCTTAGGGTCCGGCTTAGGGTGTAAGTTTCTGGGACAACTGATCTCTACCTCAAAGAGTCGAGGGCCGTTGTGAATCCTAGGGCTTCTAGGATTTTAGACTCCGGGTTAAAGACTCACGGGCGAGTCTGGGAGGTACAGAAGCGAAGACATCGGCTTCAACCGCACCTTGAGATCGACTTTTTGCAGAAGCCAAACCTTGTCCGCAAAGAAAATCTGCTCCCCACAACAGAACACATCAAATCCTAAATCAAAACACCCAGTGGCACTTCCAACTCCCCGCAAGGTCCTGAATCATGCAGAAATTCCACTTGGTGCAGAAACCTAGCGTTGCCACCTGGAAGAACCCCTAGACTCCAAGCCGACCCTCGAAGTTGCACCACAAACGCTCCTGCAGCCCACCATAGTAGTTTCCATGTTATCCAATATATAACCCCAATATAACCCCAATATACTGCATTGGGGGGAACCACTGAGCATCGCCTTCAATGTTCGTTGCTGCAGCGAGTCTTCCGAACATCTTCCCACGCTCGTTGGGCGGCGTCTGGTCACAAATCCATAGCCTCACTTTAAATGTGGGGTTCTCCGAAAATGAGGACCCCTTCTTGGAGTCCCTAGGCCCCAAAATCAGGATTTTAATGGATTGGGGGTCTCGATGATTAGCGCCTCCTGCTCATAGAAACTTGCGCCCAGCGGGGAAGGGCGAGGGCGACGAAAGCTTACAAGCAGGGTGCATGATGGTGCGGCACGACACGTGCCACCGAGACAACGGCCAGGTCCACTCGAATCGCGCAGGACCGCACGCAACCCCTCCCAAAAACAATTTGCGACGCACCCAGAAAGCTGCCACCTGGCGTTCCAAACAGCCTCCACGGTATCCGAACCGGCGCACCAGAACCGCATCACAAGAGACCGCTTTTCATGCCTGCTTCTTTGGTATCGGGGTTGTGGGAACACAAGCCCAAACTGGGAGTCTAAACGTATGTGGCCACACAAATCTGGGCAAAGGCCTTAAACCAATCCCAACTGAGCACAGAACCACATCAGCATAGGGATGGAGAACATGTTCGGGATCATCGCACCCACGAAGAAGTAGTAGATGGATGTGCCAACCTCAGTAAACTGGCCGAATTGAGTTCGAAGCACGTGCTCGACTCAAGTAAGGGTTTGTGTCTTGGCCTTCTCTCATAACAGGTGCTTTGAGCGATGTTGGCTCACCTATCAGACAACCCTGCACCTGGTCTGCCTCAGGCACTGTTGAAAGCACTTGCAACATGGCAAAACCAGCTGACTACGGACTTATAGGCCAGTCCAAAAGCTATAGCCCTTCGGCATTGCACTTGCTGGGTCAACTAATTGCAGATGATCAGAAAATGCTGTCACATAACACTCATATGGTCATCCCCAGTCTGATGACCAAAGCCAATTGGCCGCATCAACAACTGCCGCGGCTTTGGCTAAGCCCAAAAAATCCAAGCTGTAGCGCTAATATCCTGAGTCTCCAGCGTAGACGTCACAAATCAGCGCAATGAGAGCTACCTCTCAAGCACAGGATCATTCCCATGGCTCACCTTACTGGGTTGCTGGTAAATTACCATAATGGGAATACATAGTACTTAATATTTAAATATGGTTTCCCCAATATAGTAACTTAAATTAAACTTTGGTGTGGCGAAGACCGAATGGAGACCAAAGAAGATCGGAGGCATCCCCTTTTTGACTCTATACATAGTCATAAGCCAACACATAATCGCAGCTGCGGCCTCCTACACTCCCCCAGATTGTGCTCTGCGCTCTAACTCAGGGACTCTAGGCCTTTGCCTTCGAAGACAGGCAGCCCACAATCAGCATCGGCCGCCGGCCGAAGTGATCTGAGCAGGAGCCTGGGCTAGGGAACTCATTCAAGATTTAGCGTTCAGGGTTTAGGGCTTGAGGTTCAATCATTGAAGTTCTCAACTGCCTAACAGGTAAGCTGAACACTGTGCACTTAAAAACTCCTTACAAAGGGAGCTGCTGCTCTATCGAGGCAAGGCATTCTGAAGGAGTCTACGGGTTTGCGCTTCTGCGGCATCAGAATCAGGCAATATCAAGGTTAGGTACGCATTCCACATTGAACTGCTAAGAGTTTTGTATGCTGGTATGATGGGTAGACTTTTCCGCGTGCGCTAGGGTTTAGGCTATAGTGCTTCAGGCTGGTTTCGCACTTTTGGAGCGCAGGCCAAGTGAACTCTTACGAAACCTGATGTGGTGTACTTTTTGTCTGGGCTGATGATCCTTGCCAATTGGTGGGTGCACTATAGTTTTCCAAGTTTGAGGGTTTGCATGACCTTTCCATACTTCCTATATGGTGCATAGGAAGGCCGCACATCCTACCATGCATCTCCCTCATATACACCGAAAGTTTCAGCCAACTGAGGCTGGGCGCGGGGGGTCGGGATAAGCCGAGCACTTTCAAATTGGAAGGCCAGCGCTTCGGCACCCAAATCAGTCAAGCTTCCAATGAAAGGAATCACAAAGATGCTCAAGAAACCTGCTGCTGTCTGAAACCTTGGCGTGACCGTGTGGCATTAAACGACTGCTCCAAATAGAATGAAGCCAACATGTGTGAATGAACTGCGATGACCTTGGGCACTTTTGGAGCAGGTTTGGCGGGTCGTATCTCACTGGGCGACGGGGCACGAAGGAGTCCCATTCATTTGCAGCAAGGGCAGGTACACCTGAAAGGCTTACTTCGTGCTTGAATCCATACATCTTCTCAAGCCTGGTCAGGATAGTTCTGCCGACTCTGCGCAGAATCGGCGGTTTTGGGTTTGATGTTTCAAGCTCTATGGGCGTTGTCTTGGCATCTCACAGCTTTGAAGCATTGAGATTCGGGACTCGAGGCATGGAATAATTGTGGAATTGGGCACTGGGCCATGTACTTAAAGCCTGACAAAGCAGAGTTCATTCTACGCTCTCCACTCAAAAAAAGGTTGTGACGTCAATTTCTACCCATGTCATTCACAAACTTGGGGCTTGAAACTAAACCTCCAGCCCTGAACTGCTAAATATGAAGTCCGAGGCTCATTGCACCCACTGCTGAAGCCTTGGCGATGATCCTTCGCTTGCTGGCTAAAGACTGATGGGAGCTGTTAGCGTGCTCCGCATTCAGAAAGAAAAGAGAAGCAAATGAAGGGGGCAGCAGGGATATGAGATGCTTGTTGCGGAGAGAGGCTTGCAGGCTGTTATGAATGAACGGGAACCGGATGGAACCGGTTCGGATGTCCCGGGGTAGGACGACTCAGTCAAGATCCACCATCAGATGATCAGATCTTAAACACTGCACATTTTGGTCTTAGCACAGTAAACAACAAACGGAGCTTCAACCCTTAGCTCAGATCTGCCTCCACACTTTCCAAGCCCCGGATAGCCTAAGTGCCCCAAAGGCTCTTCTGGCACTGGAGACTGCCTGCCCCCCCGCCAGCGCAGGCATCAACACCACCGTTCAGCGATGCCACCGCTAGGTCCGGGTAGAGCAATTTGACCCTGATTTGCATGGGCAGTTGGGAACCCAAACTTTAACAAAAGCTTCAAGCGCTAATACTCTTTAAAACTGCAGCTTGAGTGCTTGGGTTCAGGCTTCCAAGCCCGATCCATACTAGGCTAAGGCAACAAGCCTAGGATTTGAGACTTCCCCTCTTTCTTCAAAAAAAACTTAGAATCGAACATCGGAACTAAGAGAGCTAAACAAACAATCCGCTGCTGAATCGCGGGTCTCCTACAAAGCAACGCGTACCCCCATATGCCCGACAAAACGCTTTCTGCCCCATAAAACCCAGTAAAGTCAAGGGTGAGGCCAGTTAAAGGCCAGGCCTGTACATGTAAAGGCCAGGCTCTGTTACTTCAAGATCGTTGAAGCTTTGGAATCTGGTACCCAGGTGCCGAAAGAAAGCACAGAGTTCTTGTCAAACGGCGTATTTGATCAGGTAAGGCAATCAAATTGGAAAAGGGTATTCCAGCAGGACTCTGAATCTCACTACTAAATTCGTTTGAGGGAGCTCAATCAAGTTGAGTTCTTTTTGGTGAGGTTTTTGGTGAGGCTATGAAACTCATGTACTTGAAGGTCAGGCTCCAACTAGAAAGGCCGGTGTTTTTACTTTTTAGGGTGTCGGGTCTAGGGAATCTGGAACCTGTAGACTTATGCATCCAGAAGTCTAAATGCTTGTTTCTGCAGGCTACGAAACTATGTTCCAGAATGCATTTCAGCAAGACTTTCGAAGCTCAACGATAATGGTTTTTGGTAGGCCAATGGTGAGGTCCACAAATTACTGATTGTAAGATTGTGAAGGTCCGGCCTTTAAACGTACAGGCCGAGATCTATCGCCAAGGACCCGGCGCTTCCTACTCTTTGCGAAAGTCCGTTGTACTACTCATTTCCCCGTCCTCGCCTCGTGAATTTCCCTATGACTTCAATGGGAAGGAAAGGATACCCCAATTGGTTTTGGAAGTTTTCCACTATAGAGGGTCCCCCTCATTTTGGGGTTGGCACACAAATTCTGGATCCAAAATAACCACGCACTGCAGCTCCAAAAAGTCAAACCCATGGCGACGCGACCCTGCATGCCTCAACCTTGAACACGCCTAAGTTAAAGAAACCAAGGAGGCAAAGTGACATAATGGTTGCCATGTTCTCGAACACAACAGCCTCGGGACGTTGCAGCCGCGTGTCTTATTGGGATATTCAATTTTCTTGAATGATTTAGGGCCAATGAGATCACGTTTCGCAAGCTCTGACTTTCCTGGTTCCTAAGCGCAGCGATGCCCACAGCGGGTGCAGAATTCTTGCATCAAAATCCTACACCGCAAACCTGACACGAAACACCTGCGCAAGCCAAAGCATAAAGCCCCAATTTGTTGGATAAGCCAATCCGAATAAGGTGTGCCTACCCCACTGCCAACAATGGCCCCAACCTAGACCCTGAGCCAGACTAGACGCAAGCTTAGGGCTCCCAAGAAGCCACCCAAAAGGGCCCCCAGATTCTACAGGACGGCGAGGAAAGCGGCTGCTGGGAGCGATCCCGCAAGTTCAGCGGCTGGACATTGCTCTCTGGATCCAGCCCCGTCATCTTTGACAAGCTAGTTTCACAGACTTGGACTGGAAAAGCGTTCTCCATAGATGCGTGTACTCGCTTCTGTGAACCAAACTGATGCACATGAAACATATGTGCATATATAGGTGTACGTTGTCTTCCCTTCATGTACGTCAGTACCAGATGAGGTACATACATGCATAAAAACCGATTGCCTCCACAACCTACAGGCAAAGTCTTGCCAAGGTCTGAACGTGAGTTGCTGGCCACTGTCTAAAAAGGTCAGGGCGAGAATGAAAGTTCGAGGACCCACTACCGCTACTCCCATTGCTGTTAAACTGGCTATTATTACAATGATTACGATTATTGCTATCATTACAATTATTACAAATATTGATATGATTACAGTAATTGCTATTATTACTATTATTGTCATTACTACTATTATTACCGTTATTACTATTCTTGCTATTCCTACTACTGGTACTGTCGTCAGGGACCTTGAGCCTGGGCTGGAAGGCTGCCTATGACCTTCCTGGAAGCTCCCGGAGATGGCGGAGGGCAAGGCATTTCGGGGCAGCACGCTGCGTGCCCATCTATTCATCCATCCCTCCATCCAGGTTTAGAGTTTGGGGTTTAGGGTTTAGGGTTTAGGGTTTAGGGTCCCTCCATCCATCCATCCATACATCCATGCATCCATGCATCCAGCCCATGTGCAAGTGAATCTGCCTATGTGCATCCATAATAATTCTTGGAGGGTTCTGGATGTTTAGGAACCTGAACCCAGATCCGACGTAGTTCAGGAAGGATTCCTTGAAAGGCCCTGGACTTCATACGTCACCAATGATCAGGACGCACACGTTCCAAGGCCATGATGGAAGGGAAATTAGATCATAATCAGATTATAGTAAATTCGCCTGACTGTGGTCCAAATGCCAACCACCACCACCACCACCACCAACAACAACAACAACAACAAGATGTTAAGCTCTGTGCCTTACTGACTCCAGCCCTTGCTCCACAGCCTTGGGGCTCCATGCCTGAAACCTCCGCTAAAATCCGCTAAAACCTTCCTGCTTTGTCCCTGCGACTACGCATTCTGCAATCCTACAACTAGTGACTCGCTCGTCTTTGATATGATGCCAAAATATGGCAAAAAGTGACATTACCACAAAGCTCGCGCTGCAACAGCGTCCGCTCCTGAACGCATAGGAGGTTTTCGCCCGAGACTTGGACATGTCCCGTTTGCGTCGAAACGATGGACATGTTGCGGCAGCAGACACGTGCAGCCCTCAGTGGCGTGGAAGCTTCCTAAAACTAGGGGTCCATTTGCAGGGCTTCAAAAAGCCCCCTGTTTCTGGAAACCCTCAAATGGCCTTTTAAGCTGAAAGCATTCGCGATACTCCGTGTCGCATAGTAGCTTAAGGGCTTTGGGGGGTAATAGTGCCAGCTTGGCTGAAATTGAGAAGCATCAAATCTCAATGTGCCGTCGACAATGGACTGCCTGGATAGCTGAAATCTGCTTTCTCTTCCGGAGAAATCAAGCTAGTTCGCGGCCACTGAGCTTTGTTGCCGTAAATGTGCTGACACTGTCCAACCAATTCAACTGCTGGAGCAAAACCTTTCTTGGCCTTGCATATGGGTGGTTGTCGACATGATGGCCGCTTCTGGACATTATATATCAGGCGCCGTGTCATGACAGGAACTCAAAAAGGGGCCACATGTTTGACAACCTCCGCAAAATCACTTCAGAGGAGACCTGCCAGCAGCTGCCACACCTGTGCAAAGCAAAAAATTGTCTGTCCTCTTTCCTGTGCTTTTATTCCCTGCTAGCAACCACCAAGAACACAAGAGAATAGAATCGAGTTTTAGTTGCTTGAGGCTTCGATGTTTTGAGTTCAAGGTGGGGGCCATCGCTTGTTCCCTTGTTGGGAGTCCCTGGATTGGGATTGTAAAATGTTTGGGTCCATTTCGGGGTGCCCCATTGATGAGAGCGCCTATTTCAAAACCAGTCCAGAAGGGTGCAGAACTCTGTTTGGGCAAGCCTGATTCCAAGACATGTCTTGTTCAGCAGAATTTTCTTGGCAGAGCATTCTCGTGACTTTGCACTACTTGGGGTCACTTCTGTCCTTGCAGATGGCATCCTCCGTGTTGAGGCTCAGTTTCGCGTCGAGTGCCTCTTCAGCGTGGCACGTGCCATGCCACACCAAGGACACGGTCTTGTACACGGTCAATGTCCCCAAGGTACAGAGGACGAGCTGCAGCAAAGCATAAATGTTACGACCACCAAAGTCAACGATGAAGCGGGCAACGATGGGGGCCAAAAATCGGCTGATGTTCACGCCCATGATGTTTCGTACGCGGTAAGCTTCAATACTGTAGCTTGTGCCTGGTGTGGCTGCTCGGCATGCCCAACCCTCCCCAATGCCGTTGGCAACACTAGCACCCCCATAGACAATGGCATCCGCAAGCAGAAGGCTCCCGGGCCCGGAATTGCCGAACAGGAGGAAGACGCCAAACAGGCCCGACAACGAAGCGATGAAGAAGACCATGGATTCAGTCATCCCTTTCCTGGACAACATGAAGGTGGAGCACGCTGTGAGAACAAGGGAGGATGTGGCAATCACCATGAAAGCGGTGCCACAGAACTCCGCCGTCCATCCATACGAAACCTCTAGCAGCATGATAGTGGCCACCTCAATCGATGCAACAGAGAAGGGCCTCTCGAAGGCATAGTAAATCATGAGCCAAACTATCTTCTCACGGTCAGCTGGTGGCAACTGCTCAGGGCTGACCTCCAATGCCTTCGCAGACTTCTCTTCATGGACTTCAGCTGCTGGTGTCTCAGGCAATGGGTTAATCTTCAAGGGAAAGGTGAGGGATGCATAGATCAAGCTCAGCAAAGACCAACCTGCCAAAGCCATGAAAGACCACGCCATCAAGGAGATAGGGGAGACCTGGCACAGGCAAGGAATGGGGGAATGGATTATGGGGATTATCATTGAAGAGTATAAAAGGACTACTATGGGGATCCATTCCCCCATTCCCTACTAAGCACCAGTGAGAAGAGCATTTGAAAGTTTTGAAGCTTAGCTTAAGCTTGATCTCATCACAGGGCTTTGTATCATTGAGCCAAGAGGCGTCACGGCCCCGACGTACAGCCCAACTAATGGCAGCGAATAAGGGCGGGCCAAGGAGGAAACCGCCATTTCGGCAGCACTGAGCCATGATCATCCAGAAGGTCTTCTCCTGCGGAGGTGTGATCTTATTCCATAATGTGTTCCAGCTGATTGTTGGCAACGCCGCAGCGCCGAACACAGAGCCCAGCAAGAGCTGACTCCACCAGAAGAACTGCTGTCTAGCCGGCAAACTCCAGTGGACACTCGCTTGCGTCAGCAAAGCTAGAGACAAATTAAGAGCAACAGAAAGAGAGTTGAAGCACATGTATGTCTTTCGAGCAAAGGCTTGATTCCAGTTTGTTTCACTGTTCAATGTTTTTCCAACAACCAGACCGACCACGCTCAAGATTGTGCCACAGCCCAGGAAAACGCCGCTAGCTGTAGCGGACTGGCCCATAGCGATAGCGTAGTCCAGGGAGAGGGGGACTATCAGCGAGGAGTTCACGAAGAAGCCGAACCAAATGATCAAGAACATAAGCTGGATTTGAAAGTTATTGCTGTTCTCGTGATCTGCCAAAAGTGGCTTCTTGCTTGCAGCAGTATACAACTCGTGAGTTGCAAGAAGGAAAATCAGCACCCCGAAGAATGCGAAGACACTGGTACCAAAGGGCACCTGAAAGTCAGTGAAGTCCTCAGCGTGCATGTGAACTGTGAGCGGCCCTGCAGCACTGACGAAGCTTTCGGTAGCTAAGCTGTGCGATACAGTGTAGCTCTCTTGCAGCCAGCACGAAGCACTCCAAGCACCCGGGGCCGCCGGGTCTTCATATGGCTCAACGTCTACCACATTCATCACCCGTCAAGCTGCAAGAATCGCCCAGCTGGACAGGAGCACGCGCATCTCCAAGTGGGTATGTACACGTTCGGTTTTTTGGCGCTGTCAAAAGCTACTGCTTTACTGGCCGCTGAGAACTTTGCTTAACTTCTTCGTGGCACACCCGATGTCAAGAAGGCCTGTTTTTGGGGAGATCTACACTACATGCTGGTGATGTTCCGGGTTCCCTTGCCAAATGCCGGGCCATCGATGTCCGCGTTCAACCAACCACATGTACATGCTGCATGGGCATGCCTGATGAACCACGCCTGCGGATCCTCTTGCAGAATTGCCACTTCAAGGGTGTCGAATTAGGGAGCACCACGTGCGGCACCGGCGATGCTTAAACTCTGCGTCCATGCCTTCCTATACTTGGGAGAATAAACCACACTCACCATAATACTCCTGTTGTTACTATTGCTTATTGCCATTACTATTGCTTCTTGTTATTTCTATTGCCTAATGCATTACTATTGCCGAATGTTATGACGTTTACTTATTGTTATTACTATTGCCAAATGCTATTCTTGTTATCTTTATTAGCTAGGAGCCAGCCTGAACTTGTGCTCCACAGGGCATCTGAAGAAGTCTCCTGCGCAGGGAAGAAGTTGAGCCGCAGGCTGCACTAAAGAAAAAGCCTTAGCCCACTTAAACAAGGGTTATATAGAGGTTGTGTAGGGGGACATAGGTTACATGAGGCTCTATAAGGTTTAGGGATCATATCCCAGTAATGGAGAAGCAAGCGGAAAACTGAATGGAAACCAGTACTATACAAACATACTATAATATATTGTAAGTTTTCTATAAAACAATATACTATAATATATTCTAATGTACTATAAGATACTATACTATATGCTTGCTGTGGGCTTCTTCAGGTCGGCAAGGCCATGAAATTGTGTACGTTCATTGGAGGAGTTCCAATCATGATCAATGATCTAGTTCTGGCTGCCGTTTGCCAGGATTTAGATTCCTTCCAACTCCTTTGTTTGCACCGAACGAACTCTCCATGGTTTTGAATCCCTATATAGTCCCTATATATATATATATGAGCTATAATCTAAACTCCTAGTATCCCCCTTAATAAACCCTGTAGTAGTCCCCTATATAATCCCCTATATAAGCCCCTTTAAGGAGTTTAGACTGATATATTAATTCCCTTTTTTGGCTGCTGAATTTGCTGGGGCTGGATTGCTCAGGAGCCGCTGAGGAAGCCCCTCTTAACAGACTTGCGGGTATCCGGTTCAAAGACTTTTTCTGCTTGAAGTTTCTAGGTTCTAGGCTCATGAACCTAGATGCGAGCATTTCGATCACATGTGCAAATTCTCCGGAGTTTGGGATGGCTTTTGCTTCGGAATGCTCATTCGCGGCAAAAGAATACGACGAGCGTGACATCGGTATCTTGGGCACATGCTGCTCGTCTGTTGCTAGCCATCGAGGGACAAGCAGGCAACAGGATGATAGCAAGGCGCGCACCTTACACAGAATGCTGCCATGCACCGCTAAGTTACGCCTTCCTCACTTTGCAATGTCTTTTGGAAGTCAGCAGCTCTAAAAAGGCATCAACCCAAAAAAGAAGCTATGCTACGCCGTGCAATGACAAGATGATTGCAGACGTAGTAGCGCTTGATGTAATACTTGTCATGTTGTAAATTGCACAACGTAGCTAAGTATGGTTAGCTCGCTGTTTCATTCAAGCCCTCGGCCAATAAATCCTACTGTTCAATGCAAGCTTAAAGTGAGGGCATGGATTGTCCACGTAGGGGAAGAACACAACCAAGAGAAAAGCATCACAAGCTTTTGCCAGGAGGATGCAGCCATGCACTGTAATTTAAGGATCTTTTGTCTTCTCCCGCATGATCCCCTGTCGAATCAAACGAACCCAACAGCAAGGGTACAGGACGGACTTGGTGGAATACTTGGCTGAGTCTAGAGGTGATAGAGCCAGCATCTTGCTTGAACAGCCTTAAACCTCCTGGAATACAACCTTGGCAGGCCCTCCCAAATCCATGAAGCCCCGTTTGAGGCAACTGCTCTCTCCTTGTGGTCAGAACAATGGCGGCTGTGGGAGCGCAACTGCCCTCGACCTCTGCAACAGCCCCGGCAGCAGCAGCAGCAGCAGCAGCAGCTGTTTGCTTCAGCAGTGGATCAAGTACTCATGACTGACAACCCTGGGTTGTCGAGTGTTGAATCTGAGGATCCTGGGTCAATCTTGAACACGTTGGGCATGTCTTCCGAGAGTGCGACTCAGGACTGCTCCTTACCAAGATCATCCCAACTGGGGCTCGCAATTGACCCGCTCCAGATTATGTTGAGCATATCCTTACACAATTTGCACCTCCAAAGGATCGTGGCTTCTTTGAAATGCCCTGCCATTTGCCCAATCGCGCCCTTGCATAGCCTATTGGTCCATAGGAAAGGCCTGACACAACAATCCTTTGGGCTGGGCTTTCTCGGATTCTGGGCCTCCTGACAAAGTGCCCAATCATAGAAGAGTGAGTTACAGAGGAAACTTGCAACTTCCACGAAGCCAGCTTGTGCGTCGAGCCTTCCTTCAGCTTGTAAAAGGAACCTGCACATTCCCGTAAATCCCTCTTGCGACTGTTGCGTTTCCAACGTTCTGGCTCGAATGCCAACGAGCCTTCCAGCTACGGTCCTTGAATCAGACTGGGGAACCGGGCATTGTTCACTTGATGGATTGGCGTGAAATCAAAACGGCATTTTGAGGAATAGCTTTAAAGCCAAGCGTGTGGCAGAGCGAACGGGTATTCAATGTAGAATTCATACAGGCATTTTGTTATCCTGAACTTCTGAACCTCCTGAGATGCATGCGCATGTGCCGGTTGGAGCTCAGTGCATGGCTTGGTCGCGGTGCAAAAGCATCGCGGGCGGATTTCATGTACAAGTGGATGGTTTTAGCAAGGCCTAAGAAATTCGGGGGTAACTGGTCGACAGCAGTGTAGTTAAACAAGGGGCAAGTGGGGTCAGTACGACTGCGCGAAGACGTGGAGGCGCTCCCCGGCTTATCGAGCGCAAGAATCTTGGCTTGATGAGCACCAAATTGGATCTCTGCGCCTCTGCTAGATGAAGCCTCAATGGAAAGAAGTCATAGATGGACAGGACATACCAGACTTTACGAGGTATGAGCCACAACAGCAAGCAGGGCCAAAGGATTTCGAGCACTTCATGGACGAAGGTTGCCAAAGCTTTGCGGACATCACCCAGAACATTCCAAAATCAAGGACTTCAAAGCACACGGCGAAATGGATTGTTCCTAGCTTGCTGAAGGTGCTCAAAATGACCAAGTAGCTACAGCAGCATGTGTTTGCCCTAGAGCTGCTAGAGGCAGGCTTTTGCAAATTCCGCCGCACAAAGAGTAGACACATCTGAGAGTCTGACATGGCCGGCAGGCAACGTAGACAACGGCCTCACGGTTCCTTTTGGGTTCTGGCCACACATTTTCAGGCATGTATACACCGAGTCCGTCAGGCGAACTCGTGTTAACGCTGTCTGCGTCTGGGGT